>JARFIW010001786.1:0-125968 GCA_036346225.1 Platerodrilus igneus | reverse complement strand
TTACATTAAAAATTCCAAAAAATTTGGGAACCGAGGCGAACACGTTTCTGTAAACGGTAAGTGTTGTTTTAGTACACCTACACTAGCGCCTACCAAGTTTCAAGAGCCAGGTTTACAGAAGCTAAGAAAATTTTTTTAATTTTCTTATGTTCATTACATTAATTCCAAAAATAGGGAACCGGGCGAACACGTTTCTGTAAAACGGTAAATGTTGTTTTAGTACACCTACACTACTGCTACCAAGTTTCAAGAGCGCAGGTTTACAGAAGCTAAGAAAAATTTTTTAATTTTCTTTGTCATTACATTAATTCCAAAAATTTGGGAACCGGGGCGAACACGTTTCTGTAACGGTAAATGTTGTTTTAGTACACCTACACTAGCTGCCTACCAATTTCAAGAGCCAGGTCTTACAGAAGCTAAGAAAATTTTTTAATTTTCTTGTCATTACATTAATTCCAAAAATTGGGAACCGGGCGAACACGTTTCTGTAAACGGTAAGTGTTGTTTTAGTACACCTACACTACTGCCTACCAAGTTTCAAGAGCGCAGGTCTTACAGAAGCTAAAAAAAATTTTTTAAATTTTTATGTCATTACATTAATTCAAAAATTTGGAACCGGGGCGAACACGTTTCTGTAAACGGTAAGTGTTGTTTTAGTAACCTACACTACTGCCTACCAAGTTTCAAGAGCCAGGTCTTACAGAAGCTAAGAAAAAATTTTTAATTTTCTTATTTTACATTAATTCCAAAAATTTGGGAACCGGGGCGAACACGTTTCTGTAAACGGTAAGTGTTGTTTTAGTAACCTACACTAGCTGCCTACCAAGTTTCAAGAGCCAGGTCTTACAGAAGCTAAGAAAAAAAATTTTTTTTCTTTGTCATTACATTAAAAAAATTTGGGAACCGGGGCGAAACGTTTCTGTAAACGGTAAGTGTTGTTTTAGTACACCACACTAGCTGCCTACCAAGTTTCAAGAGCGCAGTTTACAGAAGCAAAAAAATTTTTTTAATTTTCTTATGTCATTACATTAATTCCAAAAAATTTGGGAACCGGGGCGAACACGTTTCTGTAAACGGTAAGTGTTGTTTTAGTACACCTACACTAGCTGCCTACCAAGTTTCAAGAGCGCAGGTCTTACAGAAGCTAAGAAAAATTTTTTTAATTTTCTTTTTAATTTCTTATGTCATTACATTAATTCCAAAAATTTGGGAACCGGGCGAACACGTTTCTGTATACGGTAAATGTTGTTTTAGTACACCTACACTAGCTGCCTACCAAATTTCAAGAGCACAGGTCTTACAGAAGCTAAGAAAAAAATTTTTTTAATTTTCTTGTCATTACATTAATTCCAAAAAATTTGGGAACCAGGGCGAACACCTTTCTGTAAACGGTAAGTGTTGTTTTAGTACACCTACACTAGCTGCCTACCAAGTTTCAAGAGCGCAGGTCTTACAGAAGCTAAGAAAAATTTTTTAATTTTCTTATGTCATTACATTAATTCCAAAAAATTTGGGAACCGGGGCGAACACGTTTCTGTAAACGGTAAGTGTTGTTTTAGTACACCTACACTAGCTGCCTACCAAGTTTCAAGAGCACAGGTCTTACAGAAGCTAAGAAAAAATTTTTTAATTTTCTTATGTCATTACATTAATTCCAAAAAATTTGGGAACCGGGGCGAACACGTTTCTGTAAACGGTAAGTGTTGTTTTAGTACACCTACACTAGCTGCCTACCAAGTTTCAAGAGCACAGGTCTTACAGAAGCTAAAAAAAATATTTTTTTAATTTTATAATGTCATTACATTAATTCCAAAAAATTGGGAACCGGGGCGAACACGTTTCTGTAAACGGTAAGTGTTGTTTTAGTACACCTACACTAGCTGCCTACCAAGTTTCAAGAGCACAGGTCTTACAGAAGCTAAGAAAATTTTTAATTTTCTTATGTCATTACATTAATTCCAAAAAATTTGGGAACCGGGGCGAACACCTTTCTGTAAACGGTAAGTGTTGTTTTAGTACACCTACACTAGCTGCCTACCAAGTTTCAAGAGCGCAGGTCTTACAGAAGCTAAGAAAAATTTTTTTAATTTTCTTATGTCATTACATTAATTCCAAAAAATTTGGGAACCGGGGCGAACACGTTTCTGTAAACGGTAAGTGTTGTTTTAGTACACCTACACTAGCTGCCTACCAAGTTTCAAGAGCACAGGTCTTACAGAAGCTAAGAAATTTTTTAATTTTCTTATGTCACTACATAAATTACAAAAAATTTGGGAACCGGGGCGAACACGTTTCTGTAAACGGTAAGTGTTGTTTTAGTACACCTACACAAGCTGCCTACCAAGTTTCAATAGCACAGGTCTTACAGAAGCTAAGAAAATTTTTTTTTAATTTTCTTATGTCATTACATTAATTCCAAAAAATTTGGGAACCGGGGCAAACACGTTTCTGTAAACGGTAAGTGTTGTTTTAGTACACCTACACTAGCTGCCTACCAAGTTTCAAGAGCGCAGGTCTTATAGAAGCTAAGAAAAATTTTTTAATTTTCTTGTCATTACATTAATTCCAAAAAATTTGGGAACCGGGGCGAACACGTTTCTGTAAACGGTAAGTGTTGTTTTAGTACACCTACACTAGCTGCCTACCAAGTTTCAAGAGCGCAGATCTTACAGAAGCAAAGAAAAATTTTTTTTTAATTTTCTTGTCATTACATTAATTCCAAAAATTTGGGAACCGGGGCGAACACGTTTCTGTAAACGGTAAGTGTTGTTTTAGTACACCTACACTAGCTGCCTACCAAGTTTCAAGAGCGCAGGTCTTACAGAAGCTAAGAAAAATTTTTTTAATTTTCTTATGTCATTACATTAATTCCAAAAAATTTGGGGACCGGGGCGAACACGTTTCTGTAAACGGTAAGTGTTGTTTTAGTACACCTACACTAGCTGCCTACCAAGTTTCAAGAGCGCAGGTCTTACAGAAGCTAAGAACAAAAAAAAATTAATTTTCTTATGTCATTACATTAATTCCAAAAAATTTGGGAACCGGTGCGAACACATTTCTGTAAACGGTGTTGTTTTAGTACACCTACACTAGCTGCCTACCACGTTTCAAGTGCACAGGTCTTACAGAAGCTAAGAAAAATATTTTTTTAATTTTATAATGTCATTACATTAATTCCAAAAAATTTGGGAACCGGGGCGAACACGTTTCTGTAAACGGTAAGTGTTGTTTTAGTACACCTACACTAGCTGCCTACCAAGTTTCAAGAGCGCAGGTCTTACAGAAGCTAAGAAAAAATTTTTTAATTTTCTTATGTCATTACATTAATTCCAAAAAATTTGGGGACCGGGGCGAACACGTTTCTGTAAACGGTAAGTGTTGTTTTAGTACACCTACACTAGCTGCCTACCAAGTTTCAAGAGCGTAGGTCTTACAGAAGCTAAGAACAAAAAAAATTTAATTTTCTTATGTCATTACATTAATTCCAAAAAATTTGGGAACCGGTGCGAACACGTTTCTATAAACGGTGTTGTTTTAGTACACCTACACTAGCTGCCTACCACGTTTCAAGTGCACAGGTCTTACAGAAGCTAAGAAAAATATTTTTTTAATTTTATAATGTCATTACATTAATTCCAAAAAATTTGGGAACCGGGGCGAACACGTTTCTGTAAACGGTAAGTGTTGTTTTAGTACACCTACACTAGCCGCCTACCAAGTTTCAAGAGCACACGTCTTACAGAAGCTAAGAAAATTTTTTTTTTAATTTTCTTATGTCATTACATTAATTCCAAAAAATTTGGGAACCGGGGCGAACACCTTTCTGTAAACGGTAAGTGTTGTTTTAGTACACCTACACTAGCTGCCTACCAAGTTTCAAGAGCGCAGGTCTTACAGAAGCTAAGAAACAACATTTTTTATTTTCTTATGTCATTACATTAATTCCAAAAAATTAAGGAGCCGGGGCGAACACGTTTCTGTAAACGGTAAGTGTTGTTTTAGTATACCTACACTAGCTGCCTACCAAGTTTCAAGAGCACAGGTCTTACAGAAGCTAAGAAATTTTTTTTTTTTAAATTTCTTATGTCAATACATTAATTCCAAAAAATTTGGGAACCGGGGCGAACACGTTTCTGTAAAAGGTAAGTGTTGTTTTAGTACACCTGCACTAGCTGTCTACCAAGTTTCAAGAGCACAGGTCTTACAGAAGCTAAGAAAATTTTTTAAATTTCTTATGTCATTACATTAATTCCAAAAAATTTGGGAACCGGGGCGAACACGTTTCTGTAAACGGTAAGTGTTGTTTTAGTACACCTACACTAGCTGCCTACCAAGTTTCAAGAGCGCAGGTCTTACAGAAGCCAAGAAAAAATTTTTTTTAATTTTCTTGTCATAACATTAATTCCAAAAAATTTGGGAACCGGGGCGAACACGTTTCTGTAAACGGTAAGTGTTGTTTTAGTACACCTACACTAGCTGCCTACCAAGTTTCAAGAGCGCAGGTCTTACAGAAGCTAAGAAAAAATTTTTTTTAATTTTCTTATGTCATTACATTAATTCCAAAAAATTTGGGGACCGGGGCGAACACGTTTCTGTAAACGGTAAGTGTTGTTTTAGTACACCTACACTAGCTGCCTACCAAGTTTCAAGAGCGCAGGTCTTACAGAAGCTAAGAACAAAAAAATTTTAATTTTCTTATGTCATTACATTAATTCCAAAAAATTTGGGAACCGGTGCGAACACGTTTCTGTAAACGGTGTTGTTTTAGTACACCTACACTAGCTGCCTACCACGTTTCAAGTGCACAGGTCTTACAGAAGCTAAGAAAAATATTTTTTTAATTTTATAATGTCATTACATTAATTCCAAAAAATTTGGGAACCGGGGCGAACACGTTTCTGTAAACGGTAAGTGTTGTTTTAGTACACCTACACTAGCTGCCTACCAAGTTTCAAGAGCACAGGTCTTACAGAAAATAAGAAAAATATTTTTTTAATTTTCTTATGTCATTACATTAATTCCAAAAAATTTGGGGACCGGGGCGAACACGTTTCTGTAAACGGTAAGTGTTGTTTTAGTACACCTACACTAGCTGCCTACCAAGTTTCAAGAGCGCAGGTCTTACAGAAGCTAAGAAAAAAATTTTTTTAATTTTCTTATGTCATTACATTAATTCCAAAAAATTTGGGGACCGGGGCGAACACGTTTCTGTAAACGGTAAGTGTTGTTTTAGTACACCTACACTAGCTGCCTACCAAGTTTCAAGAGCGCAGGTCTTACAGAAGCTAAGAACAAAAAAAATTTAATTTTCTTATGTCATTACATTAATTCCAAAAAATTTGGGAACCGGTGCGAACACATTTCTGTAAACGGTGTTGTTTTAGTACACCTACACTAGCTGCCTACCAAGTTTCAAGAGCACAGGTCTTACAGAAGCTAAAAAAAATATTTTTTTAATTTTATAATGTCATTACATTAATTCCAAAAAATTTGGGAACCGGGGCGAACACGTTTCTGTAAACGGTAAGTGTTGTTTTAGTACACCTACACTAGCTGCCTACCAAGTTTCAAGAGCGCAGGTCTTACAGAAGCTAAGAAAAAAATTTTTAATTTTCTTATGTCATTACATTAATTCCAAAAAATTTGGGGACCGGGGCGAACACGTTTCTGTAAACGGTAAGTGTTGTTTTAGTGCACCTACACTAGCTGCCTACCAAGTTTCAAGAGCGCAGGTCTTACAGAAGCTAAGAACAAAAAAAATTTAATTTTCTTATGTCATTACATTAATTCCAAAAAATTTGGGAACCGGTGCGAACACGTTTCTATAAACGGTGTTGTTTTAGTACACCTACACTAGCTGCCTACCACGTTTCAAGTGCACAGGTCTTACAGAAGCTAAGAAAAATATTTTTTTAATTTTATAATGTCATTACATTAATTCCAAAAAATTTGGGAACCGGGGCGAACACGTTTCTGTAAACGGTAAGTGTTGTTTTAGTACACCTACACTAGCCGCCTACCAAGTTTCAAGAGCACAGGTCTTACAGAAGCTAAGAAAATTTTTTTTTTAATTTTCTTATGTCATTACATTAATTCCAAAAAATTTGGGAACCGGGGCGAACACCTTTCTGTAAACGGTAAGTGTTGTTTTAGTACACCTACACTAGCCGCCTACCAAGTTTCAAGAGCGCAGGTCTTACAGAAGCTAAGAAACAACAGTTTTTATTTTCTTATGTCATTACATTAATTCCAAAAAATTAAGGAGCCGGGGCGAACACGTTTCTGTAAACGGTAAGTGTTGTTTTAGTACACCTACACTAGCTGCCTACCAAGTTTCAAGAGCACAGGTCTTACAGAAGCTAAGAAATTTTTTTAATTTCTTATGTCAATACATTAATTCCAAAAAATTTGGGAACCGGGGCGAACACGTTTCTGTAAAAGGTAAGTGTTGTTTTAGTACACCTGCACTAGCTGTCTACCAAGTTTCAAGAGCACAGGTCTTACAGAAGCTAAGAAAATTTTTTTAATTTCTTATGTCATTACATTAATTCCAAAAAATTTGGGAACCGGGGCGAACACGTTTCTGTAAACGGTAAGTGTTGTTTTAGTACACCTACACTAGCTGCCTACCAAGTTTCAAGAGCGCAGGTCTTACAGAAGCTAAGAAAAAATTTTTTAATTTTCTTGTCATAACATTAATTCCAAAAAATTTGGGAACCGGGGCGAACACGTTTCTGTAAACGGTAAGTGTTGTTTTAGTACACCTACACTAGCTGCCTACCAAGTTTCAAGAGCGCAGGTCTTACAGAAGCTAAGAAAAAAATTTTTTTAATTTTCTTATGTCATTACATTAATTCCAAAAAATTTGGGGACCGGGGCGAACACGTTTCTGTAAACGGTAAGTGTTGTTTTAGTACACCTACACTAGCTGCCTACCAAGTTTCAAGAGCGCAGGTCTTACAGAAGCTAAGAACAAAAAAAATTTAATTTTCTTATGTCATTACATTAATTCCAAAAAATTTGGGAACCGGTGCGAACACGTTTCTGTAAACGGTGTTGTTTTAGTACACCTACACTAGCTGCCTACCACGTTTCAAGTGCACAGGTCTTACAGAAGCTAAGAAAAATATTTTTTTAATTTTATAATGTCATTACATTAATTCCAAAAAATTTGGGAACCGGGGCGAACACGTTTCTGTAAACGGTAAGTGTTGTTTTACTACACCTACAATAGCTGCATACCACGTTTCAAGAGGGCAGGTCTTACAGAAGCTACGAAAATTTTTTAAATTTCTTATGTCATTACAATAATTCCAAAAAATTTGGGAACCGGGGCGAACACGTTTCTGTAAACGGTAAGTGTTGTTTTAGTACACCTACACTAGCTGCCTACCAAGTTTCAAGAGCGCAGGTCTTACAGAAGCCAAGAAAAAAATTTTTTTAATTTTCTTGTCATAACATTAATTCCAAAAAATTTGGGAACCGGGGCGAACACGTTTCTGTAAACGGTAAGTGTTGTTTTAGTACACCTACACTAGCTGCCTACCAAGTTTCAAGAGCACAGGTCTTACAGAAGATAAGAAAAATATTTTTTTTATTTTCTTATGTCATTACATTAATTCCAAAAAAATTGGGAACCGGGGCGAACACGTTTCTGTAAACGGTAAGTGTTGTTTTAGTACACCTACACTAGCTGCCTACCAAGTTTCAAGAGCGCAGGTCTTACAGAAGCCAAGAAAATTGTTTTTTTAATTTTCTTGTCATTATATTAATTCCAAAAAATTTGGGAACCGCGGCGAACACGTTTCTGTAAACGGTAAGTGTTGTTTTAGTACACCTACACTAGCTGCCTACCAAATTTCAAGAGCACAGGTCTTACAGAAGCTAAGAAAATTTTTTTTTAATTTTCTTATATCATTACATTAATTCCAAAAAATTTGGGAACCGGGGCGAACACGTTTCTGTAAACGGTAAGTGTTGTTTTAGTACACCTACACTAGCTGCCTACCAAGTTTCAAGAGCGCAAGACTTACAGAAGCTAAGAAAAAATTCTTTTTAATTTTCTTGTCATTACATTAATTCCAAAAAATTTGGGAACCGGGGCGAACACGTTTCTGTAAACGGTAAGTGTTGTTTTAGTACACCTACACTAGCTGCATACCACGTTTCAAGAGCGCAGGTCTTACAGAAGCTAAGAAAAAAATTTTTAATTTTCTTATGTCATTACATTAATTCCAAAAAATTTGGGATCCGGGGCGAACACGTTTCTGTAAACGGTAAGTGTTGTTTTAGTACACCTACACTAGCTGCCTACCAAGTTTCAAGAGCGCAGGTCTTACAGAAGCCAAAAAAATTGTTTTTTTAATTTTCTTGTCATTATATTAATTCCAAAAAATTTGGGAACCGGGGCGAACACGTTTCTGTAAACGGTAAGTGTTGTTTTAGTACACCTACACTAGCTGCCTACCAAATTTCAAGAGCACAGGTCTTACAGAAGCTAAGAAAAATTTTTCTTAATTTTCTTATATCATTACATTAATTCCAAAAAATTTGGGAACCGGGGCGAACACGTTTCTGTAAACGGTAAGTGTTGTTTTAGTACACCTACACTAGCTGCCTACCAAGTTTCAAGAGCGCAGGTCTAACAGAAGCTAAGAAAAAAATTTTTTTAATTTTCTTGTCGTTACATTAATTCCAAAAAATTTGGGGACCGGGGCGAACACGTTTCTGTAAACGGTAAGTGTTGTTTTAGTACACCTACACTAGCTGCCTACCAAATTTCAAGAGCACAGGTCTTACAGAAGCTAAGAAAAATTTTTTTAAATTTTCTTATATCATTACATTAATTCCAAAAAATTTGGGAACCGGGGCGAACACGTTTCTGTAAACGGTAAGTGTTGTTTTAGTACACCTACACTAGCTGCCTACCAAGTTTCAAGAGCGCAGGTCTAACAGAAGCTAAGAAAAAAATTTTTTAATTTTCTTGTCATTACATTAATTCCAAAAAATTTGGGGACCGGGGCGAACACGTTTCTGTAAACGGTAAGTGTTGTTTTAGTACACCTACACTAGCTGCCTACCAAGTTTCAAGAGCACAGGTCTTACAGAAGCTAGAAAAAAATTTTTAAATTTTCTAATGCCATTACATAAATTCCAAAAAATTTGGGAACCGAGGCGAACAGGTTTCTGTAGTTGCCTACCAAGTTTCAAGAGCGCAGGTCTTACAGAAGCTAAGAAAAAAAATTTTAATTTTCTTATGCATTACATTAATTCCAAAAAATTTGGGAACCGGGGCGAACACGTTTCTGTAAACGGTAAGTGTTGTTTTAGTACACCTACACTAGCTGCCTACCAAGTTTCAAGAGCACATGTCTTAGAGAAGCTAAGAAATTTTTTTTTTTAATTTTCTTATGTCATTACATTAATTCCAAACCGGGGCGAACACGTTTCTGTAAACGGTAAGTGTTGTTTTAGTACACCTACACTAGCTGCCTACCAAGTTTCAAGAGCGCAGGTCTTACAAAAGCTAAGAAATTTTTTTTTTTAATTTTCTTATGTCATTACATTAATTTCAAAAAATTTGGGAACCGGGGCGAACACGTTTCTGTAAACGGTAAGTGTTGTTCTGGTACACCTACACTAGCTGCCTACCAAGTTTCAAGAGCGCAGGTCCTACAGAAGCTAAGAAACAACATTTTTTATTTTCTTATGTCATTACATTAATTCCAAAAAATTAAGGAGCCGGGGCGAACATGTTTCTGTAAACGGTAAGTGTAGTTTTAGTACACCTACACTAGCTGCCTACCAAGTTTAAAGAGCGCAGGTCTTACAGAAGCTAAGAAAATTTTTTTTTTAATTTTCTTATGTCATTACATTAATTCCAAAAAATTTGGGAACCGGGGCGAACACGTTTCTGTAAACGGTAAGTGTTGTTTTAGTACACCTACACTAGCTGCCTACCAAGTTTCAAGAGGGCAGGTCTTACAGAAGCTAAGAAATTTTTTTTTTTTAATTTTCTTGTGTCATTACATTAATTCCAAAAAATTTGGGAACCGGGGCGAACACGTTTCTGTAGACGGTAAGTGTTGTTTTAGTACACCTACGCTAGCTGCCTACCAAGTTTCAAGAGCACAGGTCTTACAGAAGCTAAGAAAAATATTTTTTTAATTTTATAATGTCATTACATTAACTCCAAAAAATTTGGGAACCGGGGCGAACACCTTTCTGTAAACGGTAAGTTTGTTTTAGTACACCTACACTAGCTGCCTACCAAGTTTCAAGAGCGCAGGTCCTACAGAAGCTAAGAAACAACATTTTTTATTTTCTTATGTCATTACATTAATTCCAAAAAATTAAGGAGCCGGGGCGAACATGTTTCTGTAAACGGTAAGTGTAGTTTTAGTACACCTACACTAGCTGCCTACCAAGTTTAAAGAGCGCAGGTCTTACAGAAGCTAAGAAAATTTTTTTTTTAATTTTCTTATGTCATTACATTAATTCCAAAAAATTTGGGAACCGGGGCGAACACGTTTCTGTATACGGTAAATGTTGTTTTAGTACACCTACACTAGCTGCCTACCAAGTTTCAAGAGCGCAGGTCTTACAGAAGCTAAGAAAATTTTTTTTTTTAATTTTCTTATGTCATTACATTAATTCCAAACCGGGGCGAACACGTTTCTGTAAACGGTAAGTGTTGTTTTAGTACACCTACACTAGCTGCCTACCAAGTTTCAAGAGCGCAGGTCTTACAGAAGCTAAGAAAAATATTTTTTAATTTTCTTATGTCATTACATTAATTCCAAAAAATTTGGGAACCGGGGCGAACACGTTTCTGTAAACGGTAAGTGTTGTTTAGTACACCTACACTAGCTGCCTACCAAGTTTCAAGAGCGCAGGTCCTACAGAAGCTAAGAAACAACATTTTTAATTTTCTTATGTCATTACATTAATTCCAAAAATTAAGGAGCGGGAACATGTTTCTGTAAACGGTAAGTGCAGTTTTACACCTACTAGCTGCCTACCAAATTTCAAGAGCGCAGGTCTTACAGAAGCTAAGAAAAAAAATTTTTAATTTTCTTATGTCATTACATTAATTCCAAAAAATTTGAGAACCGGGGCGAACACGTTTCTGTAAACGGTAAGTGTTGTTTTAGAACACCTACACTAGCCGCCTACCAGGTTTCAAGAGCGCAGGTCTTACAGAAGCTAAGAAAAAATTTTTTTAATTTTCTTATGTCATTACATTAATTCCAAAAAATTTGGGAACCGGGGCGAACACCTTTCTGTAAACGGTAAGTGTTGTTTTAGTACACCTACACTAGCTGCCTACCAAGTTTCAAGAGCGCAGGTCTTACAAAAGCTAAGAAAAATTTTTTTAATTTTCTTATGTCATTACATTAATTTCAAAAATTTGGGAACCGGGGCGAACACGTTTCTGTAAACGGTAAGTGTTGTTTTAGTACACCTACACTAGCTGCCTACCAAGTTTCTAGAGCGCAGGTCTTACAGAAGCTAAGAAACAACATTTTTTATTTTCTTTTGTCATTACATTAATTCCAAAAAATTAAGGAGCCGGGGCGAACACGTTTCTGTAAACGGTAAGTGTTGTTTTAGAACACCTACACTAGCTGCCTACCAAGTTTCAAGAGCGCAGGTCTTACAGAAGCTAAGAAAATTTTTTAATTTTCTTATGTCATTACATTAATTCCAAAAAATTTGGGAACCGGGGCGAACACGTTTCTGTAAACGGTAAATGTTGTTTTAGTACACCTACACTAGCTGCCTACCAAGTTTCAAGAGCGCAGGTCTTACAGAAGCTAAGAAAATTTTTTTTTTTAATTTTCTTATGTCATTACATTAATTCCAAACCGGGGCGAACACGTTTCTGTAAACGGTAAGTGTTGTTTTAGTACACCTACACTAGCTGCCTACCAAGTTTCAACAGCGCAGGTCTTACAAAAGCTAAGAAAAATATTTTTTTAATTTTATAATGTCATTACATTAACTCCAAAAAATTTGGGAACCGGGGCGAACACGTTTCTGTAAACGGTAAGTGTTGTTATAGTACACCTACACTAGCTGCCTACCAAGTTTCAAGAGCGCAGGTCCTACAGAAGCTAAGAAACAACATTTTTTATTTTCTTATGTCATTACATTAATTCCAAAAAATTAAGGAGCCGGGGCGAACATGTTTCTGTAAACGGTAAGTGCAGTTTTAGTACACCTACACTAGCTGCCTACCAAGTTTAAAGAGCGCAGGTCTTACAGAAGCTAAGAAAATTTTTTTTTAATTTTCTTGTCATTACATTAATTCCAAAAAATTTGGGAACCGGGGCGAACACGTTTCTGTAAACGGTAAGTGTTGTTTTAGTACACCTACACTAGCTGCCTACCAAGTTTCAAGAGCGCAGGTCTTACAGAAGCTAAGAAAATTTTTTTTAATTTTCTTATGTCGTTACATTAATTCCAAAAAATTTGGGAACCGGGGCGAACACGTTTCTGTAAACGGTAAGTGTTGTTTTAGTACACCTACACTAGCTGCCTACCAAGTTTCAAGAGCGCAGGTCTTACAGAAGCTAAGAAAATTTTTTTTTTAATTTTCTTATGTCATTACATTAATTCCAAACCGGGCGAACACGTTTCTGTAAACGGTAAGTGTTGTTTTAGTACACCTACACTAGCTGCCTACCAAGTTTCAAGAGCACAGGTCTTACAGAAGCTAAGAAAAATATTTTTTTAATTTTATAATGTCATTACATTAACTCCAAAAAATTTGGGAACCGGGGCGAACACGTTTCTGTAAACGGTAAGTGTTGTTATAGTACACCTACACTAGCTGCCTACCAAGTTTCAAGAGCGCAGGTCCTACAGAAGCTAAGAAACAACATTTTTTATTTTCTTATGTCATTACATTAATTCCAAAAAATTAAGGAGCCGTGGCGAACATGTTTCTGTAAACGGTAAGTGTAGTTTTAGTACACCTACACTAGCTGCCTACCAAGTTTAAAGAGCGCAGGTCTTACAGAAGCTAAGAAAAAAAATTTTTAATTTTCTTATGTCATTACATTAATTCCAAATAATTTGGGAACCGGGGCAAACACGTTTCTGTAAACGGTAATTGTTGTTTTAGTAGACCTACACTAGCTGCCTACCAAGTTTCAAGAGCGCAGATCTTACAGAAGCTAAAAAAAAAATTTTTAATTTTCTTATGTCATTACATAAGTTCCAAAAAATTTTGGAACCAGGGCGAACACGTTTCTGTAAACGGTATGTGTTGTTTTAGTACACCTACACTAGGCGCCTACCAAGTTTTAAGAGCGCAGGTCTTACAGAAGCTACGAAAAAAATTTTTAATTTTCTTACGTCACAACATAAATTCCAAAAAATTTGGGAACCGGGGCGAACACGTTTCTGTAAAAGTATGTGTTGTTTTAGTATACCAACACTAGCTGTCTAACAAGTTTTAAGAGTGCAGATTTTACACAAGTTAAGAAAATGACATGTATTTCAATATTAAAGAGCAACTGCTTAAAATATATACATAAGAATAATATAGGAATCTCAAAGTTATTTAATTTCAATCATCCTTAGATTTAAAATGCGTAAAGATAATTGGGTCAATATAAGAAACATAATTGAACAATATAAATGATGAAGATTGGTAAGTGTATCTATATTCAGTGGCCGGTAGATAGTGGTCGCTATCTTCACTATCGTAAATTTAATTGTGTTCACACATCACTTTTGTGAATTTTTTTATCACCTCATAAATATAGTTACTATATCTAAATCGTAAAAAAAGATTGTTTGTTCCAAAACTGTTGTTATATGATATACTATAAAATACAATAACACCTGTTTTAATTTTGAATTTGAAGTTAGAATTTTTCTCTATGATTGTCAAATCCTTTAACAGATCTAATACGGGATATTTTTTTATACTTCTTTTGTCAAATTAATAATAATTGAACCTTGATCTTGAATTTTTTAATATCTGGTACAAGAACCATTTGAATTTCAATATCAATTTGAGAATTATGATTTATATGTTCAAATATCGAATTTCTTTTCTTGTAAATACCTTTATAAAATATTACATGAATTATTAATTACAAGCACAAAATTTAATTGGATCTTTAAGAGTTTTGTTTGGCTTAATGTTCTTTATCAAAAAATATAGAGAAAGTGCATTGAGTTGTCTACAAAGGAGACCTAAGGATAAAACAATGTGAACTATGGTACATTATAAGAATTTGAAACCTTTTATACATAAGTTTATATGAATATTTCATTTAGGTAAATCGTGAGGCACACAATTGCTGTCTCCTGTTGTATTTAACGATGTAATTTTATTTCAGCTTTGTTGGTTCAATTGTTTGCTGTGAGTTTTAGCTGTTATAACCTGGGATTGGTATAGTTTAATTCCTACTTAGGCAACGATATCTAGATATACCCAAGGGTTTCTGCATCCTCTCTTATAGTATTTTTTTTGTGTTAGATTCATTTTAAAGATGCGGTGACGCCCTCTTCCCCAACAACATTCATTCCTTTTTTTGTGGTTTCTACTTCGAAGTAATAAGTAAAGACCTACGCCCATTTGCTCATGCCCTCTGCAGAGACAATATCTCGAGCTAGCCAAAATACGTGTTTTTGAGAAATATACAACATTACACTGACACCCATATATTTGGGGTTGTTTTATAAGAAATATAAAGTGGGAAATTTCTCAAAATATAGCACATTGTATTAACCATGTGCTGACTGTAATTAATATGATTTAGAATGGGAGTAAATTAGATTTCTGTTGGATGCAACGAAAGGGCGAACAAAGTCAGTTAAATGTGAAACAGTAACCTAAAAACATCAAATATGTAGGGATACAAGAACATGAAGGGAGCTGCTCTGTGTGAGGCCGCAGAACAAGCTAAAAGTTCAAAAAGTGAAAATTAAGCAAAGTTGATTTAGAATTTAAAAGTATAGTGTGATGAGTAAATTGTAGAAAGTTGAACAAAACGCAGCTTTAAAAGACAGAAATGCAGCATACGATAAAATATGTGAAGTTACACTCATGCAGGGCAAAATATTTTTCATGTACCTGAGGGTGGAATCATAATCGTTGTGACTGTTTGAAAGGAGTTGAGATTTAAAGAGTTCATGTTCATTCCACCATTAAGTTGGAATTTTGGGTTGTGCTGTAGCTGTCATTCAAAAAATTAAAAAAAAAAACAGCAAATATATTATTAATAAAATGGAAGCTCATATGGTTTGGGCATTCTGAACCTAAGAATAAGTAAATCAAACCGCAAGTAATATTATAGGTTTGTTTAGGATTCGGTATAATTTAGATGTTAGATGTAAATATGGTTGATATTTTATGACAAGATATTAATTGAACATCAGAGTGATAACTTTTTTACTGATTGACTAATGATTTTCCTAGGAAACAAGTGGTGATTAAATTTAAGCATAAGATTGGTAGTTTAAAATATTAGGGAATATGTAGGTGTCTGCATTAAAGTATTTTAGAAAGGACAATAAAATGATACAAAAAAAGTTGGAATTTAAGTGTTTTTTTTTATTATGAATGACATTTCCAATAATTAGGGATTTATGAATGCCATATAATTAAATATGAATGCAAGAAAAATTTGGAATGGCGAATAGTTTTGTTGATGACTTAGATTTAATGTTTTTCCTTTAGGAATTATTTAAACAAAACCTGGCCAGATTTGAGGTTAAGAATTTGTTTTTAGGAAAGTATATTTGTAAGTGTACCGAAATAATTTTATGTTAATAGAGTTTAAGTTTAGGTTAAATTTTATTTAAATTTATTTAAGAAATAGGTAAAGTCAGCTACTTGTAAAGAATATCCAGCTATCCCAGTTATGGTATCCTATTTGGAAGAAGTGTTTCAGTTTACAATTTTATTTCACTAGGACCAAAGCAAAAGAGTTTTATGCGAAAAAATCGTCTTCCATACAATGATAATATCAAAAGAATTACTGTGACAGACGGTTTGGTGGTTCGTGATTTTGACAGTAGAAAAAGCCTTTCGGGATAAATGTTAACGTAATGTAGAATTTTGTATTTAAGTCATGTTGTTTATTATTTTGTTTTTCTTTATTTTCTCCTATTCCTCTATGAAAACCCACTCCCGCACCACTGTAGTTAGCAGAAGCGCCCTTATATTGTTATGAGATCCCCGTCCCTTTAGTGTAAATCAAACTTTAATTCATTTAACACTTATTTTACCCGTAACAGTATTTTTGGTGATCAACTTCAAGACTTTTTGTTTATTGGTGAGGCATTTTTTAATTCACAGTAGTTTTTTCATCATTTTATAGTACAAATTTTTAGGGTTTTTTGAATTTCTAAGGTTTTTTTATATAATTTTAAAGTTTTTTCTCTGAGGCTTTTTTTTCTTGCTATGGCAGGTTTTTTAAACTTCAGGTGTTTCTTAAATTTCTTGGTGCGTATCTTCAGGGTCTTTTTTTCGATAGTGTGCTTTTTTTAAATGCTAAAGCTGTTTTTTAAACTTTTAAGTTATATTTTCAATAAGACCATTGTTTTTTCAAAGTAGGACAGTTTTTTAAAGAAAATTAGGGCTGGTGTTTTTCAAGAGAGTAAATATTTTTAACATCGGGCAGTTTCTTAAGACGTTTTTTTATTTTATACTAATTTTTTAATTTCAAAGTCATTTGGTTTCTAGGGTGTTTTATCAACAGGGTATATTTTTAGATATGCGATCACTTTTTTGTGTAATTTTGTTAACCTTTGGGTTTAAAATTTCTAGCATTAAATTTTAAAAGTCGTTTTTTTTTTAATCTCAGGGTAAAATTTTTTAAACATATTTTCATTATTTTACAGTAACTTTTCTAATTTTGGAGTTTTTTCTTTTAGCTGGGTTTTTTGTTTTTTAATTAATACACTTTTTTGCGTGATCATATAGGCTGTACAATTTTTAGCTTTGTTAAATCATTTAACCAAAGTATTCTTCATGCACCTGAAGATGGAATCATAATCATTGTGACCGTTTGAGGAGTTGAGATTTTAAGAGTTCAAGTTCATCCGACTATTAAGTTGGAATTTTGGGTTGTGTTGTAGCTGTCGTTCAAAAAATGAAAAAGAAAACAGGAAATACATTATTAACAAAATGAAAGCTGGTGTGGTCTGGGACATTGTGAACCTTAAAATAGGTGCAAGTATATTATAGATTTGTTTAGGATTGGGTACAATTTATGTGAGTGTTGGATGTAAATATGGTTAATATTCTATGACATAGGACATTAATTGAACATCACAGTAATAATTTTTTTTGTTGATTGATTAATGATGTACCGACTATTGTACTAGGCCGCCCCCTATAATAATAGGTAGAAGTATCCGTAATGTTTAAGTTGGTCCGATAGGTAAGAGGCAGTCGGGGTTAAGCGTGCGAGAGAGTGCGGCACGTTAGAAAAACGCGTGTCGGTTGTGCGAGAACCCAGTTAATTTGTGAACTTTGCGTTGCAAATAAATTATACATTTATCCGTAAGAGTGTGGCAGTGATAGTTGATGCTAATGAGGATCAGTTGGATTGTACTTTACAGATAAGTTATAGTTGTAGTATTGTTTCTTTGTTTGTTTTTTTATGGCGACGCCGCTGGCCCCGTTGTAGTTACGGTGCGTGCTGCATTTTTTTTATTTAGCTGTGTTTGTTTTTTTATTTTGTGACATTGGTTACAATTCATTAAACTACATAAATCCATCTACGAGTTATTATTACATATCCACAGGTTGTAACAGGTAAAAACTTAAAGGATCACGAAAATACCAGATGAGAGAGGTTGCCGCTAGCCTGGGCCAACATCTGCAAGGGCAACCACTCGTTCCTGCACCTCCTGGAATTTCTGAGCTTTCTGAGCAAACTGGTTCATTTTGGCGCCCAACGTGGGCGTTTTCTTGTTACACAAATACCTGGAACTGTAAATGATTCGAGTTGTTTACGTAGAATTTGAAAAGGTTCAGGTACCTAAGGTCATTAGTAAATAATTACTGCTATTGGTATTTAGATAACATTGAATGACATCTTTGAAACGAACAGTACATTTTAATTTCTAATAAGTGTTAACAGTTATTCAACAACCAGGTCCATGTTAATTGTATTTACGGACAATAGTTGGTATTAGGAATGTTAATGAGACTGAACTGGAAAAAGTTTAATTCTTAGGTGTTTGGATATTGAGGTATAACATTCCAAGTTGCATTAAGTTTGAGTGGACAATTCAGAGAAATTCATTGGGTTTATTGTGTTAGTTTGGAACAAAAATAAACAGAGTAATTTAGAGCTTAAGAGTTAATGATCGCACCTCAAGGTGAAAAATGTTTTTGATTGTTGTTCAAATGTAATGTCACATAAGTATAATACGCGTAGTAAAGATCAAAGTAATTTAGAAAAAGCTGATAAAATGGGCGAGCCTGATATCGCAGATGCTTTGAAACAACTAGTTGCAGCTGTTAATAGTATGAATTGTAACAATGCCATCCTAAAGGAATCAATTGAACAAATGAACGTGAAAATTGCTGCAAATATTAGCAAATTAAGTTTTGATGTAAATCGTGTTTCTGAATCGGTTAAAGAACAGGTAGAAGCTAGCGATGTTGAATATGTTAGGGATGAAGGTATTGTGCATATACACCAACCAGAGACCAGGGGCGTCACGTCCGAGGCTTTTGGGTATCATAATTATATGAGTTTATATAAGGATCTGGGGGGTACGAATTTGTGCTTTGTGCCGGAGGGATCTGTACATCCGGTAACTTTCATTAAAAAACAGGAAACAATATTTTTGGAAGCTGGAGTTCCTGAAAGTAGAAAAGTTCCTTTGACCGTTAGTAATTTACGTAATTCAGCTCAGGATTGGGATGTATTAAAGGAAGAAAAGTAAGGGATTTCAAGAATTTAAAGAGTTATTTTAAGTCGGTATTGGGGGTTGACGAAGAGAGAAACTTTTCAAAAATTAAATTTGGGTGTTACGAAGGGGTCAAGGGCTGATTATTTTTAAAGTTGGTGAGAGAAGCAAATTTCTTAACTACTCCTCTTGAGGAAGGTGCGCTTATTTCTTTATTAAAAAATCATTTTCCGAGTGAAATTCAACGAGGTATTGTAAATTGCATGCCCAGAACTTTTGATAAAGTAGAAGCTTACTTAAGGGAAATTGATGAAACTTATAATCGGAACCCCAATAATAATAATAATAACAGTTCCTACACAAATTGGCGTGGTAGAGGTACGAATAATGAACAAAACAGGAGCGCTCGTTACAATTTTAGATCAAATACGTCAAATTCTGGAGGCGGTAATAGTGCCCGCGCTGAAAATAGGGAAAATAATACTAATAGTAATGACAATAATGGTGATAGGGATGAAGGGCGTCGCGAATCTCAAACTGTTAGTAGTCCAGGGGGAAATCGACCATCGGCTGTGGCCGCGTTATTTAATAAAAACGAGGATGACCTTTTACTAGAAGACAAAAAGAATATAAAATCGGTTGCGTTGGCACCGACCATTGAAGCGACAGTTGAGACAGTTTTGGTAAAAATATTAGTAGATTCGGGTAGTCAAGTTACCTGCATTTCAAAAGACTTTTTATTAAAGATAACGCAAATTAATAGCGATATTTTACGTTTGCCGTTTACATCAACTATTTTGGTGAGTGCGACGGGCAAGAATTTTATTGTTAAGGATCAATTTTATTTGAATTTTAAATTTAATGATTTCGAATTGGCTTACCCGTGTCTGGTAGTTCCGAATTTAATTCGTGATGTCATCTTCGGATGCGATTTTTTTGCTGATCATCAAATTAAAATCAATTTTTCAAAAAATTGTTTATCGGGTATTTTTGAAGGAAGAGCGATAAGCGTAGGGTTTAGTATGGAACCAAAACCTGATGGTCGGTTGACTGTTTGTCAAATGTTGGAAGAGAAAGATGAGGAAATTCAATTAAAAAAGGAGATAGTACCGTGTAAGGTGTCTGAGATTAAAGAGGTAGTGGATCACGCAGAAAACTTTTCTCAAGAAGAAAAAAATAAATTGTACGAGCTGCTATTGTCACATAGGTCGATATTTTCGAACCAACCAGGATGAACGAATGTTTACTTTCATGAAATTGAGTTGTGGGATTTCGAACCAACCAGGACGAACGAATGTTTACTTTCATGAAATTGAGTTGTGGGATGAGTCTCCATTTTTTATCAGATCATACCCAATTCCATATGCATATAAAGACGAGGTTAGGCGGCAGATATAGGAGATGGTGGCGTGGGACGTAATTGAGGCGAAGCAAACTGAATATATCAGTCCGTTGGTAGTAGTTAAAAAAAAGGATGGGGCTATAAGAGTTTGTTTGGAAGCTCGTTTTTTAAATAAGTGAATGGTGAAAGATCGAGTTATGCCTCCGAATCCTACAGAATTGTGGTATAATTTTTCTAGTGGCCAACGACTGAGTACGCTCGACTTAACGGCGAGTTACTGGCAGATTAAAATTAAGCCTGAACACCAAAAATTTACTGGGTTTTTGTACGAGGGGAATACTTACGTTTTTAAGGTTTTACCGTTCGGTCTAAGTACATCGGTAGGATCCTTTATAAGAGCATTGGGTATAATTTTAGGACCAGAAGTAGAATCATATGTGATTGCGTATGTAGATGATCTCCTTATTTATTCGGAAGGGGCTGAAGAACATTTGATTCACTTAAACAAAATATTCGAAAGGTTTGGAGCTGCTGGCATTACTATAAAAATAAAAAAATCACATGTTGCCAGTAATACAGTTGTGTTCCTTGGGCATATTATCTCCGCTAAAGGGGTGTGTGTTGATCCTGCCCGCGTGGAAGCTATCAATTCATTTCCGGTACCGAGGAATATTAAACATTTACGTGGCTTTTTAGGGGTCGTTAATTATGAGCGTCGGTTTTGTGAGCAGCTTGCTCATTTAATGGGGCCTTTATTACAGCTTTTGAAAAAAGGAGTTCAATGGCGTTGGGGTTCAGCTCAACAAGAAGCGTTTGAGAAAATTAAGTCTAGGTTTTTATCGATTTCGATGTTGAAGCATCCGTGTTTTGACCGTGCGTTTTTTATCCAAACAGATGCATCTGATGTGGGGTTAGGTGGTTGTTTATTTCAAATAAATGAGCAAACTTCAGAAAAGGATATCGTGGCATTCACCAGTCGGACTCTGCGTGGCCCTGAAATTGGTTATTGTGTTACAGAAAAAGAGGCATTAGCTGTACTACATTGTTTGCAGCAGTGGCGGGTATTTGTGCTAGGTCGAGAATTAACTGTGATCACCGATCATAAATCTCTATCGTTTTTAATGTCCTGCAGACTATTAAATTCGTGTTTGACTAGGTGGGTGTTGTATTTTCAAGAATACGCTTTTAATGTTAAATATTGTACTGGGAAGGAGAATGTCCTTGCGGATGCTCTATCGCGTTATCCAATCAAGGGAAAGGAGAAACTTGAAAAATTTGAGAGGGTGCCGACAGCAATTTGTGCATTAAAGAAGTCGGAACTATGTAAAGGGGTCCAGTTAGGTATAAAAAATATTGTTGAGGAGCAAGGGAAAGACGAATTCTGTTGTAGAATAATGTCGAGATTATTGAAGGAGGAAGTTCCAAAAAGATGTGCTGATTGGTTTGTGGTGTATCAGGGAGTTTTATTTAGGCGAGGCTACAAAGGTTCGCCAGAGTTTAAAGTATGTGTGCCTGCTTCCCAAATAAGTATATTGGTTTGGCAAGAACATGTAGATAATGAGCATTTTGGGGCGGAAAAGTGTTTCCAGATGCTGCGTCGTGATTATTATTTTCAGAGGATGAAACATTTTATTCGAAAAATTATTTCAAGCTGCGATTTGTGCCAGAAGGCGAAGAGTTCAATTAGAATTTATGGTGAATATCATAGTGATCTCATTGGTCCGCTCCCAGTATCAAGGGCGGGGGCGACTTTCTTATTAGTTATTGTTGACGCTTTCAGTAAGTTGGTTACTTTGCACCCTCTTAAACGTGCTAATACAGCGGCGATTCTTCGTTGTTTGGTCAAGAAATATTTTATCGAGATTGGTAAACCAGGGATTATTCTTTCCGATAATGGTAGCCAGTTTACAAGCAAAGATTGGAAAGAGTCGTTGAACCTATTAGGTGTAAAGGTAACTCACACGTCAGTGTACTTTCCGCAGGGAAACCAGACGGAACGAGTTAATAAAGAAATTGTGCGTATTTTGAGGTCATTGTGTTACTCGGCTCATGGGGGGTGGGTTTTGATGCTAGATAGAGTAAGGACATGGATTAATAGGGCAGTCCATGACTCGACTGGGTATAGCCCTCGTGAACTACATTTTAGTGATCATATTGATAACCCTAATATTAAAAACCTTATTTTTCCTACAAGTGACATACCGGATGTTGGTAGGGATAAAATTATAACACTAGCTTATAATAAATTAAAGTCTAAGGCTGAAAAACGTAAATTACGTCATCAGAGGACCCATAAAAATTGTATTGATTTTAAGGTTGGTGATAAAGTACTGGTTCGTACTCATCCCCAGTCTTCTGCGGAAGACCAGGAGATTAAGAAATTCTTTTTGCTTTATTCCGGGCCTGCTACGATTGTGGCTAAGCGCGGGCCAAATTCTTATAAAGTACGGGACGACACTAGGGGTCTCTTGTTGGGTATACAGAATGTTAGGAATTTAAAACCGTATGTTGTGCCGTATCAAAATTTGCCACTGTAATTATTAAGTATAAGTTCAATTTAATTACAAAAATATGTTTAGCAATTAAGTTTAACTTATAGGGGGGTGATGTACTAGGCCGACCCCTATAATAATAGGTAGAAGTATCCGTAATGTTTAAGTTGGTCCGATAGGTAAGAGGCAGTCGGGGTTAAGCGTGCGAGAGAGTGCGGCACGTTAGAAAAACGCGTGTCGGTTGTGCGAGAACCCAGTTAATTTGTGAACTTTGCGTTGCAAATAAATTATACATTTATCCGTAAGAGTGTGGCAGTGATAGTTGATGCTAATGAGGATCAGTTGGATTGTACTTTACAGATAAGTTATAGTTGTAGTATTGTTTCTTTGTTTGTTTTTTTATGGCGACGCCGCTGGCCCCGTTGTAGTTACGGTGCGTGCTGCATTTTTTATATTTAGCTGTGTTTGTTTTTTATTTTGTGACATTGGTTACAATTCATTAAACTACATAAATCCATCTACGAGTTATTATTACATATCCACAGGTTGTAACAGGTAAAAACTTAAAGGATCACGAAAATACCACATGAAAGGGGTTACCGCTAGCCTGGGCCAACATCTACAAAGGCAACCACTCGTTCCCGCACCTCCTGGAATTTCTGAGCTTTCTGAGCTAACTGGTTCACTATGATTAAATTTAAGCACGAGATTATTAACTTAAAATATTAAGAAAAATATAGGTGTTGGTATTAAATTATTTTGGAAAGGACAATGAAAATATACAGAATAAAGTTGGAATTTAACTGTTTTTTGTTTATTATGAATGACATTTCCATTAATTAAGGATTTTTGAATGTCTTATAATTAAATATGAAAGCAGGAAAAATTTGGAGTGGCGAATAGTTTTGTTGAAGGCTTAGATTTAATGTGTTTTCTATAAAACTTATTTTAGCAATCCCTGGTCAGATTTGAGGTTGAGAATTTGTTTTAAAAAAACTGTATTTGTATGTGTACTGAGTTAAGTTAAGGTTGTATTTTAGTTCAATTTATTTAAAAAATTTATAAAGTCAGCTACCTGTAAAGGATATCCAGCTATCCCAGTTATATTATCTTATTTGGAAGAAATGTTTCAGTTTACAATATTATTTTATTAGGACCTAAGCAAAGGAGTTTTATGCGTAAAAACCGTCTTCCATATAAAAATATTATCAAAAAAGTTGCAGTGAAGCATTGCTCCTCGATTTTGACAATAGATAAAACCGAGAGGTAAACCGCTGGTTGTATTAAGTGTACAAGCCGTTTGTATTACATTGAATTACATGTAGTGGTCTGAATTATGTAGTATTGCCTTGTATTACAGTGAATTACTTTGTATTACAAAGAATTTCACTGTATTATGTTGTATTAAGCAGTATTATTTGTTTATATTCGACACAGAAAGTCTATTTTCTTGAATTTTGCTGCATAAGTTCGTTTTTTTGATGTTCGTGCAGCCAGATTAGAGTACTAATTCCCTTCTTGCATTCAGTACGTTGTTAGTTAATGCAAGAGTGAGAGAGTGGTGTTAAAAAAACAATATGTCATGTCTGTGTGTTTCATTAGGAAACTGTAGTAACTGCACACGAGATAAGTATGATTATGACAGTGTATAGGTACCTTTATTTTAAATTTAAGAGTGCACATTCGGATATTCTGGCGAACGTTCTCCGTAAAAAATTATAATTCTAAAATGACGCGTTGCAGTAAATAGTTTAGCAGAATTAATTGTCCTTAGTATTGCGATGTAAAATAAACTTCTTTTGTTGATTCACATAAATACTGTGCACATATAAAAAAAATTATTCCCTATAACCCAAGTTAATTTATGTATTTGAATGGATAACCAAAAAGAGCACAATACGCATCGCGCATTATTTGATTTTAATAATACATATAATATTTAACAGCTTTTTGCAGAATGTATTGTTTCATTATTTCCTTCGCAGATACAATATGTTTCACTTTTGATGAGAGGACCAAAATAACTATTTTATTTTGAAAGTAATCGATATAAAATTTTTATCAGTTGTGAAGGCTACAAAGCCATGACAATACATCTTTTTGTAGAAATAGGGTTTTTTTATAAGTTAACATTCAACCAACTAAACCAGATTGCAATAGAAAGTAGTGTTAAATTTTTCAAGTAAACTCATAGTAGCAATTAAGATAGAGCCAAAAAGTAAAGAAAAGTTGTTGCAAAACACTCAATACTCCCCAAATAACAAATTTTACTGATAAATTTTCATTTATAAATTTTTCAACATTTCGATGCTATCAGCAGATAAGGCTTATACAAAAATGTTGTTACGCATAACTTGCATTTTGCATAAAAACGCAAACACGACACATAATTTTCGAGATGTATAAATTTATTTCCATAATCCTCACCGCATTGAACTTGTAATGTGTATAATAAATATGTACCTAAAATATATTACACATAAATGAAGTGCGACATAAATTCATTGCACATAAAATAATCTTTCATAATACGAGAATGCTTTTACCGATCACTTTAATTTATCTATTTGCTGTTAGATGGCGGGGTAAACAAAATATTAAGATTAGGGATTGTTGTCATGTGTTCATTCATTTGTAATAACAGTAAGAAAAAATTACATTTCAAAAGAAAAGAAATTAAGCTTTGGTTTTCGGGGTAACAAGTTTCAAGTGACTATAGATCTGAAATTGAACTACAGAAACGATGTCTGTATACAAATTAGTTTCTTCTTTTTGTTCAATAATGCCATTGAGGTAGCGGAGAGTGATAAACAAACTAGAGATCCATCTCATTTTTTTATATCAGTATTCCGCAGAAGTAACGCCGTCAATAACATAGATCCATCTACAAAAAGTAGCCTTCAACTGAAAAACAAATTTGAGCAAAAGCAATAACTTATATTAAAATGGACATTGCCTAAATACCAGCGTCGTGAACAAACAAGATGTCACAACAACGGTTTAATAACAGTTAGACAATAGTAAGTGATTACTATAAATTTGTAGATGAAGTGTGTCAAATTCCATTGCATGACTCCTCAGTAGTAGATCCAATGATATCTAATATAGCAATCAATATGACATCGAGCCAGGAATGTACCTCCGAACTGGATACCTTACAAAATTCAAATTGTCATTTGTATGATAAAAAGTATTTTTAAGTAACTTTCTAAAAAAACTGTTAACAAACGCATGCAAAAATTCAAAACATTCTGATAACCGGAACTCATTTGATGAATTGTCGAAAAATATAACAGTGTTTATCTTTTACACAGGGGGGCAACTTGTGTACAAAAGATTTTACTCTAATTTAAAAAACAGTTTACCGTCAATATGTACTTGAAATAGATTCCTAGGGCACACTGAAACCAATATTCATGGGGGCGAAATTCATTTCAGAGAGCTTTTGAGACATCTGGAAAAATGAAATCTATCTAAATTTGGAGGCATATTAGGCATGTCTAAAGTGCACATTTTAAAAATATTTTGAAGCATACAGGGTGTTTCATAATTCCAGGGCATATTAAACTTATATTTTTTTAAACGGAACCCCCATATATTATTACATTTTTGGAAAGCCCATAAAAAGAGCTTTAATTTGATATCAAATTGTATCTATCTATTCCTTTTAGTTTTTGAGATATTCAACTGTTTTTAGAAAAAATGACCCCAATTGGATACATTGCCACTGCACTAATACACAACTTATGTTAATTTTTAAGATGCAGAAAATTTTACTATGTACCTTAGTTTATTTGTAAATATCACACTTTTGAAATTTCTTCACAGTATACAGGGTGTGTCAGGTTTCGCAAAATGCAATTTTTAAAACTTTTTTTAAATGGTACCCTACCAATTTTATTGCTATAATGAATAGTTCATTGTCTTTTCATTTTTGTTAAGCATTCCCTATACCTAAATCCATTACTTTCTAAGATATTTTTGATTTTCTGTAAATTTTAAGAATGTTTTTAATTTACATAATTAAAAAAACTTACTATTGGAGAATATTATAAAACAATTGATACATTTTGATTAACAATCAACTACACTTATCCAATAACAATTTTCACTAAAGATATAACAACCTACAGTAATACGCTATCGACAGAATTCTGCCAGATCAACAATATGCATTTTATACAAAATATTCAAACACGAAATCAGGCAGGCTTTGAAAAAATAACAATTACAATTAAAATGTCATTTAGGTTTATTAATTTTAGTGTGTTGTCATTTAACACATTATCAGTTCTGTTTTAAATGTAATCTTTGAAGGAGTTTTCAAAATGAATTTTACCGTGGAAGAACAAATAGATATGATTTGGATATTGGGAGAAAGTTTAAGAAATTGCCTACTTGCATCAAGAATATACCGAGAGATATCCTGTTAAATGACAACACAGTACAATTAATAAACCTAAATGACGTTATAATTGTAATTGTTATTTTTTTCAAAGCCTGCCTGATTTCCTGCTTGAACATTTTCTATAAAATGCATATTGTTGATCTGGCAGAATTCTGTTGATAGCGTATTATTGTAGGTTGTTATATCTTTAGTGAAAATTGTTATTGGATAAGTGTAGTTGATTGTTAATCAAAATGTATTAGTTGTTTTATAATATTCTCCAATAGTAAGTTATTTTTAGTGAAGAAATTTCAAAAGTGTGATATTTACAAATATACTAAGGTACATAGTAAAATTTTCTGCATCTTAAAAATTAACATAAGTTGTGTATTAGTGCAGTGGCAATGTATCTAATCAGGGTCATTTTTTCTAAAAACAGTTGAATATCTCAAAAACTAAAAGGAATAGATAGATACAATTTGATATCAAATTAAAGCTCTTTTTATGGGCTTTCCAAAAATGTAATAATATATGGGGTGTTCCATTTAAAAAAATATAAGTTTAATATGCCCTGGAATTATGAAACACCCTCTATGCTTCAAAATATTTTTAAAATGTACACTTTAGGTATGCCTAATATGCCTCCAAATTTGGTTTATGTAGCTTTTATAATAACGGTTATCAGCGTTGCCCACTAAAACTCACCTTATATATATATATATATATATATATATATATATATATATATATACATTATATTTGAAAATAAAATTTTAGGTAATTGTTATAATTATCGCATATTGGTAGTTTCTTTTATTTTACTACTTAAACCATAAAGTGTTTCACATGAGATATAAAATTCTGTTTCTCAGAAAATGTTTTTGAGTGTCACCAGATGAGTTTTGTCAGTCCGGATTTTGAAAAATGTTAAAAAGGATTTTCAATTTTTTTTTTGTTGGTGGAGGCGACTTGTGGAGCCAATTACATTGTATTACTCTGAATTACAATATATTCCAGTGAATTACTCTGTATTACATTGTATTACCTTTGAATTACATCTATTACATTGTTTTACTTTTGAATTACGTGAATTACGTTGTATCACTCTTGAATTATGGATATTACCTTGTATTATGCATTAAATATTGAATTATTTTGTATTACATGTAATTTTTGTATTAGGTGTACAAATTTTCATCAGCGGTTTGCCCTTCGCATAAAACCTTTCGGGTTAAGTGTTAACGTAAAGTAGACTTTTATATTTAAGCTATATTGTTTATTATTTTTTTTTAAATTTTCTTTCTCATTTATACACATAAGAACTCATTTTACTGCAGTTAGCCAGTGCACCCTTATATTGTTCCGGGGTCCCCGTCCCTTCAGGGCAAATCAAAATTTAATTCATTTAATGCTTATTTTACCTGTACCAAAATAACAAAATTTTTCCAACTTTACGTGGTAAAATGCACTTTCAAGATTTAATATTGTAAAGAATATTTTATCATTTAGTGAATCTATATGGTCTTCAATAAGTGGAATGGGTTAGTTATCATGCAACAAATTTTATTTATTAAGTGGAAATCAATACACAACTGATAGTCGCCATTCTTCTTTTTAGACAACTATTGGGGCGCTATATTACGAGTTGCTTTTCTTGATTATACCATCCAATAATAAATCATTAGTAATAATCTGTAGCGCAGCTATTTCAGCAAATGACAACCTATAAGGTTTGTAAAAGAATGGTGTATTATTAGGATCTACAACTATCTTCATCTCGTATTTGATTTCTGGTATGTCCGATATAACTTGATGGAAATAATTATCATAAAAAATGTTGACTAGTCGTTGCCTCGACTCTGTGTATAAAGAAAAGTTAATTTTTATATCCCGTTCGTCACTACTTAGATAATTAATATGTAAAATTTTGAAACATTCAGGCTCATAGTTAAAATCATTTAACTCCCTATCTGCTTGCCCATGACAGTCATATTATTTCAGTGTTAAAAATACCTCTAATGAACTATTTGACATAAAATCCCTACATAAGAGACAGTTGTAAATGGAATTGTGTCATTTGGTACTACATAAAAACACAAATCAATATCAACATCCGATACACAGTAACCTTAAAATCAATCGACCCTAGTATCTCTAATTTGGTTTTATTGATACCCTCGTATCGGTTAAAATATATGCCGGTGTCATCAAATTTAAGACACTAAATCATAACTAATTAGAGACATTGGGCTACCCTAATCCAAATAGCTATCTACAAATATGTAGCGTACTTATCTCTATGTAAATGTAACAGCACCTTTCCTTCTGTAGTTCCAGTTCAATCCAACAATGTGCTGGTCTTCATTAAACTATATTGCTCAGAAGCTAACTTAGAACAATCATTATTTAGATGCTCCCGTGACTCATGAACCTTTTTAACAAACAAGCATTTTGCAATTGGTAACAGTAAGACCCGTGGCATTACGGTTGTAGCAACAAACAAACATTTTTCTTGTTTGATGGTGGGAACAGGATGCTTTTCAGTTTTCCCGTCTAAACTTAACTTCAAGTTTAGGATTCTTCCTATGTGCTTTTTCTATCTTTTTCCTTTTATTTTCCCAGGTTTGCAATTTTTTATACATAACAATATCTTAAATAAGCCATCTTCGTCATAATGATTGTTTGCGATTACAAAATTGCTTAATTCTTTAGACCATAATCTTATAACTACTTGTTCCTTAATTTTGTGAAATGATAAAGTCAACCATTTACACAACGCTACTTTTGAATAAACATATATGCTTATCTTTTCATAAGGACTTTGAACACAAGCTTGCATGTTTTGGCCTAACTCAGTTTTACTAACATTGGAGATAAATGTCTTTTTAAATGCACTTTTAAATAACAATCAACTGGTTATTTCACTATTATGTCCTGCAAACCAATATTTAGCAATCAAGGCGACTATTCGCAGTTTGAAAGATAAAAGCGTCAGGCTGTCTGTGTAAGTTAGCTGTACATTCCACCTGATGTAACCAAGTGCTTGCTACTTCAGCACCACTTTCACCGTCAAATCGATCAATGATTTTTGAAAGATCATGCACTATATTAACGTTTTGTGTATCGCTTACCGAATGATCAGAACGTGTTTGTTGATTTTGATTAACAGTCAACATCTGTAACATTATGCGTTCTGTTGCAGGAACACATTAATGGTCGACATTAATTGCAGAACTTGTTATTATTGCCGTTTTGCGTCAAGGGCTGATTATGAGACCACGCGAACGCCTCAAATCCACAATACATATATTCAACTGATACCGTTTATTACATCAAATACATAACATAAAAGCATAGCATAATGAAATAATTCGCATTATTCTGATATGACATACGAGTGACAAGTTTTTACACTATCCGCCATCACATAATCTCTGGAGCGTGTTCAGATTTATTATCATATGCACAAAGAGCGTTCACCAACCGTTCATATTCAAATAAACGCTCCCTTTCGTTGAAATTGACTTGAATAACACGTCGGACAATAGCTTTTTATCCGAGTAAAAGCTTGGATGAAAATTGTCCCGCATGCGCAAGACATTTATGGTCCCATACTAATTTTGTAAACCGTATTGCTGCTTAAACTTTAGATTCTTATGAAAAAGTACATAAACAAATATCTATAAGATTTATTCTGTGATTTCGATAATTTGTCAGTAACTAAACTAATCTACATGTTGAATATCTCCCGTGTTGGAAGTTATTAATTTTTATACTTTTGCCTTTTAATTTTTTAAACAGTAATACAATTCCGTTATCTTCAACATCGTAATTAGATTCAGAATTATACAACACGTCCTACATTAGCGCATTAACGGTCGTATGCACCGTTTGAACGTTAAGCGTAGCTTCGTTAAACGAGCTTATTTAATAAAATCCTGGTTAGAAATTTTTCTTATGCAGCGCAGAATTAATTTTATCAAGCTCAGTTAAGCCGTTCCCTATCGTTTCCCAATTCGTCAACCATAATGTTGATTATTATAATCTTTTGTTAAGTATTTTATTAAAAAATGTTTTTCCCAATCGATAATGAAGCAGCTACATATTAAAGAAAACAAAATTTTTTCCTATTCCAAAAAGTGCCATTTGTTAAGAATCATTGTTAATAAATACACGTCAATTTTGGAAAATTAAAAGCGGACGGAATTACTATAATTCAGAAGCAAAATGCGTGGATTAAAATTGAAGCTGGCTTTAATTCTACATGCACATTCCTTTGTAAACCTAAAACTTAAAGTTAAATATACATAGCTAGACTATACAACTCGTTCTTAAAAATCATTGTCAAACTCCAAACGTTCCCCTAACATTTCTAATACTGATGTCACCTTGGCTTAGTTAGTTGAACTTGCGAAAAAACTTAAATTGTCCATATCTTCAATATAGTTAGGCCTGATGTAAAGACGACGTGGAAATCCTAACTTAATTGTATCTAATACATTCGCATCAGCTTCCAAAAATATTTCATCTTCCACACCATAATTAAAAACAAGATAAATACAAAAATTAAAAACACGTCGAACTTGTAAAAGCGGTGCAAGATGTAGAATTATAGTCGACAATAAACCGAGCTTAGTTATTTAAGCCGCCAAATTCAAAGTCTTAACTTTAAGCGAGTTTAAAACTTCTTGCCAGTTCGCTGCATATAAAATGAATATGTTAAGTCCGCTTAAATCATAAGCCAAGCTTAAATACATACCGAGAATATGGCCATAAGAACCTAATATGCACACCACAACTTTATCTGTATTATTTTTGAATTAAGTTTAACAGTTGCAATTGACACTCTGAACGTTCAAATTCGTAATTACCGTGTCAAACATCCAACTATTACTTACGGTACCAGTCTTTGCCGTGCGATCCAATCTGATTACGCCTCATGTTACTGTCCCAGTGTTGTCAACTAGACTACAAAATATGTATACCGGACTAGTAAATAATAATCGCCTACAGTAATAAAAACTATTTTTAAAAGTCTTAAGAATTAATTACACGACTTATTTTCTAGCTTAGTTACAGTGAATAATACCATTAAATTAATGATTAGAAATTTCCTAACATAACCAATAACTATAGTCCGTGACAGCTAAGAATAAAGCAATAAAAAATATAGGGTAGGTTTGAATTTCACTTTGATTGGTTCGATCATGGTACATGATTACACATCCTAAAATACGTATATCTGTGTTGAAATATGTAACCACTGTCAACAAATTTTTTTCGAACATTAGTGTTTGTTAATGTTAGTCGTTCATACAGTTTAAAATTATTTTTAATAAGATGAGTAAATCGATCCGAGCACTAAATTTTCAAAATGCAGAAAAAGCTTATTTATTATATATAATTGCTAATAAGTATGCACATATACTAGAAGACAAGAAAACACAGAGAGCTTCTTCATCATTCGTCCCTTTACGTCGACTTGCTCTAGTTTTCCTGCTGCTCAACCGGTTGTTTTTTGGTTGAGTACAGCGTTTCTGTATATGACCAACTTCCCAACAGTTCCAGAATCGCAGACCCCATCTCCGCGGTCATTGTCTTTCGGCGGCTCCGTGGCGTAGTGGTATGTGTGTGACTACTACGCTCAAGATCCCGGGTTCGAATCCCGACACGGTCCGCTTAAAAAATGTTAGGCGAGCAATTTTCACAAAAATACACCCTCGTTCGGATGAGAGGTAAAATGGAGGTCCCGTGCGTGAGTGCTGTCACGCATGTTAAAGATCCCTACCTTGCTTGGGGTTCGGCAAAATTCCAAATTTTCTAGGTAAAAAAACTCGCTTTTTGGCCAATGTAGTACTTTCGGGTGGAGCATTGGAAAATCACATGCAAGGTCGTTGTCTTTCAAGCTTTTCTGCCTTTTGCTTTTCAAACACACGGTTGACTATTTCTTCTATGCTGTTCTGCGATTGGCCAGGTTCTTCTAAGGCAGACCGAACTTTGTGACTCATCCTGTGTGATGTCTGCTTAGCTGCTTCAAATTCAAGCGCATAAGCCAGTGCGTTATCTAACATTTTTGGTTGTGCTAATCTTAGCGCTTGCTGTATATCGCCATCTTTAACGCCATCCACAAATGTTTGAACAGCCAGTTGTTCGAGGAAGCTATCTGGTACCGTTGGGTATGCCAATCTATCTAATCTGGCAATGTCAACTTCGAATTCTTGCAGACTTTCATTTGTCTTTTGCGAGCGGTTCCTAACTTGTGCACGGTAGACCTGTTGAAGGTGAGCGTCTCCATATCTCATCTTAAGCTTCAATGTTAAGAGGCCATAATCATTCTGCTGGTGATCGGGAATCGTTTGCAAGATGTTAAGAACTTCCCCCCGTAGGGCCACTATTAAGGAGATAGCCTTCTCTCTGTTGCACCAACCGTTGACTACAGCCGGATTTTTACTAAATGTCACTTCCATACCGTATTTAAACTCTTTAAGGGTTGATTCCAGTTCAACTGACCTCACTGCGTTTTCATTTAGTGTCACTTCCAGTTTAGCCGACCTCTTCTCCATTTTCTCAGCATTTTCAGTAAACTCTTCTTCTATACCGGATTTAAAATCCTTAAGGAAATTCATTAAAGTTTTTGCGTCCATTTTACTTCGTCTTCTTGTTACAGGCATATACAAACTACTTAAATGTCTTTTAAATTATTCGCTATATATACCCCGCAGAGCCTGACACCAGTGAAGCGGGCTACTACTACCGCGTTTCACTAATTTAAAACAAGTAATAACAAGAGTCTTTATTACTCACTGTTCATAAGTCTAATTAACAGTATATGCTGTATTTATAGATGTTTTCAGTCAAATTAACAATGAAGCATTATCGCACTAATGAATTTACAAGCACTAATATCTTCTTAAACTAGTTCCTTAACTATAAGTCTTCTTAGCAACACTAAACACTACTATAATTTATATTTTACACTTTTGTCTATTTATGTATTCTACAAGCTGCATGTACATTAGACACGTTTACATAACATAACATTTATGTTTACTCTTAGACTTCCAAAAGCTCAATTATTTACCTTTACACGATATAATTTATATTTGACATTCCGATATAGACTAACTCTGTATTTCATCATCGGTCTTATTTATACCGTGAATTAAAAAAATGACCCATCCTCCAGTAATTGCTAGAAGATTCTCGGTCCATGAAAAATATACAGTGCTTACGGCGCTTGTGTGTTTGACGGGTTGCCTAATAGTAGCTTGCAACAAAAGAAAAGCAAATTTAAAAACTTACCGGTTCCGAAGCACAGAACAAAAATGTCATATTAACCGTAATTGACAAATCCAGCAACTATAAAATTAATCTGCAGAACTGTAATGAAATTGATCTTCAGATCCCAAAATTTTACTTCAGCACTTTAATAAAACTAGAATTGCAAGCTGCCATATCTTGTTCCTAACCTCTAAATAATTAAAGTTGAAACGTGTGTGCCTAAGCTTGAATGTGCTATGGATAAAAGATTTCTTAACCACGAGGCAATAATGTCAACCGCAAATTCAATCTGAGTACTTTAAAATACTAGTGATGAGCGATATTTTGTTACCGGTGACTTATCACAGTGACCTTAACGGTAACCGGTATCCCGGTGATCCGATTTTTCCTGAGATAGCGACCTACGTCGCTGCTTCGTAATGAAGTATATTATTACCACTACCTAAACTAAACAATTCTGATAGCGCTAGTGCACAACGAGCATCGACTGCCGCGGAGCATTGGCAGTGACCAGCTATGCAAACCATTTAATATTTAATCATTAATCATTCTCTGAATTCACTAAATCTCGGTGAAATAGGGCATAAAATTAGAAAACAATAGAAGGGGAACGAGCTGTATACACATGCTGTGTGAGAAATTCAGGGAACTATGTAGGCTACCTCAGAATATAAATAAGTGCAGGTACGTGCCCAACCAGTTTTGACACGGAAAACCTAATGTCGAAAAAATAAGCGCAGATAAATCTGATGATTAGTATAAACAACTAATTGTTGGTTGCGAAATATCTGCAATTAATGTTGACTGTGCCAAAAGATATATTGGAAAATATATTAAATCGGTAAATGGTTAAGTGTTGGGGGAACTTGGCAGCCACAGGCGGCTTACCTCCCTTCACAACCACTGAAGGTAGGAGAAATAAGGTATATAATTGTAAAACAATAGAAGGTGGCCGAACTGCTTCTAACAAGAAAGAACAGCGCCTATGAGAAAAGACAACAAACATAAAACAAGAAGAAAATTGTTGAAAACATATGTGTGGAGCACAGCACAGTATGCCTATGAAATACGGGGAGTCTGAAACGCAGACAGAAAAACGGTAGCAGCCTTTTGAAATGTTGTGCTTCAGATGTATGAGGACGATAGCATGGGCAGACAAAGATAATAACAAATAGGTTATAGAAATAGTAGGGAAACAAGGATATCTTGGGGAAAAAGTTAAGAGAAATAGAAGGGCAGAATACGTTCTAAGGCATTTTGGGAGAATAGTATGAGATATATTACAAGCAGAGATAAAGAAAAAGAGGTAGATGTAGACCTAGATCAGATAGTGATAGATGCAGACTGTGCAAATTTCAGAGAAATCTGTAGGTTAGTTCAGAATAGGAAACAATGATGGTACGCGTCTAACCAGTTCCAGGACTGAAGACCTAATGATGATGAATCATTCTCGGTATCCATTCATAGTTTAGTCAAATACACAATAGATACAATACTCGTTGTTCTAGCATGTATGGAATTATGGACTCTCAAAGCAATTATGACTATCCAATAACAGAATGAATAAACGCGATTGTTTTGTTAGGATGCAAATCTTTAGGTATAAGGAATTAGTAATATTGTAAGTAGAAGGGCGAAAACGGATAATAAACAACAGCATTGTTGCATTCTATAATTTATAATTAATATGACCGTGCGTTACTTTCAGTATTTTTAATAGTTTGTAAATTTCGATATTTATATTCGAATTGATGTGTAAATATAATCATCATCATTGGGTCTTCAGTCCTGAAACTGGTTAGACGGGTACCATCATTGTTTCCTATTTTGATCTAACCTACAGATTTCCCCGAAATTTTCACAGTCTGCATCTATCACTATCTGATCTAGGTCTACATCTACCTCTTTTTCCTCTCTGCTTGTCATATATCCCATACTATTCCCCAAAAATGCCTTAGAACGTATTCTGCCCTTCCATCTCTCATATTCTTTCCCCAAGAATATCCTTGTTCCTCTACTGTTTCTATAACCTATTTGTTATTATCTTTGTCTGTCCATCCTCATACATCTGAAGCACGGCATTTCAAAGGCAGCTACTGTTCTTCTGTCTGCTTTTCAGTCTGCCCGTATTTCGTAGGCATACTGTTTGTGCTGTGCTCCACACATACGCTTTCAACAACTTTTTGTTCTAAGTTTGTTGTCTTTTATAATAGGCGCCGTTCTTTCTTGTTAGATGCAGTTCGGTCCTCTTCTATTGTTTTACAATTATATACCCTATTTCTCCGACATTCAGTGGTTGCGAAGGGGGGTAAGCAGCCTGTGGCTGCCAAGTTCCTCCAGCACTTGAACATTTACTGATTTAATAGTTTTTTTAATGTATCTTTTCGCACAGTCAACATTAGTTGCAGATATTTCACAGCCAACACCTGTAGTTGTTTATAATAATCATCAGATTTATCTGCGCTTACTTTTTTCGTCATTGGGTTTTCCGTCTCACAACTGGTTGGACATGTAGCTGCACTTATTTATTTTCTAAACTAACCTACATAGTTCCCTGAAATTCTCACACAGCAATACAGCTCGGTTCCCCTTCTGTTGTTTTCTAAAATTATGCCCTACTTCACTGAGATTTGTTGAAGGGGGCTAAGCAACCTGTGGCTGCCAAGATCCCCCAACACTTAAACATTTGTAAATATAATATAAAAATTAAAACCACGTAGTTTATTTGGAAACCAAGTTCGTTCCTATACTTTACCATGATAATAAGCATCATGATCCTATACATAATAGTAAAACTAGTGGTAACGGCGACTTAGGTAGCTGCTAAAAGTAACCGGTACCAACAGTCGCTGAAACGCCGTTTAGATCATCATTATAAAATATGGTTAAGCTTGACGATAACAGATGCGAATGAACTAGAAAGCGTACAAACCAGTTGAATAACGTCGAAATTGACAAGGTCACTAAGCAACGAATGTAGCAGGTGCGTTCCGAAATACGAGTGCGGATAACAATTACGCCAATAGCAAAAACTTAGGATGCAAATAAGTATTTTACTGCCGTATACAAATATATAATACTTCAAATGGCAATTAGAATTATTATTTGGAGTGCTAAATCAAACTTAAAATTTTTTTTGGCACAAAGATATGTTACAACACAATGACGAAATAAACGTGTTTGCACTCTCGATGTATGGCAGTGTTCACAAGCTGCTGTAGCACTAACTAAACGCACTACCAGTGTTACTCTATGTCACCATTAAAATGTTCTATGGTTATGGAACATTACTATTTTATCTTATTAACCAATATAACATAGAAAATCAATTTACCCTTACTCTATTACTATATATATATATATATATATATATATATATATATATATATATATATATTAAGGCGCCGGGTACAGATAAGATGCAAGCAGAAACTCTAAAAGCCGCTGGACAAGCAGTAACAGAACGTCTCTTCCAACTTGTAAGCTATATGTATGAGACAGGCGAGATACCCAAAGATTTCAAACGTAGCATTATAGTAACTATACCAAAAAAGAAAGGCGCGGATAGATGTGAAAATTTTCGAACAATAAGTTTGACAGCACACGTGTCAAAAATATTAACTAGAATTGTGCAAAGACGAATGGAAAAACGGGCGGAAGAAATACTAGGAGAAGACCAATTTGGGTTTAGGCGAAACAGGGGAACACGGGAGGCTATTTTAGCTCTGAGAGTGATAATGGAGAAAACAATAGAAAAAGGGAAAGCGTGTATATAGGGTTTGTAGATCTGGAAAAAGCATTCGACAATGTAAAATGGAAAAAATGTTTGAAATACTAAAAGAGATTGGAATGAGTTATAGGATAGACGAATAGTACATAGCTTATACAAAGAGCAAACAGCAGTAATAGAATTAGAGCAGGAACGTAGAGAAGTAAACATTAGGAAAGGGTGAGACAGGGATGTGCCCTATCCCCATTGATTTTAACTTGTACATAGAAGAGGCAATGAATACTGTCAAATGCAGGAATTACTATGCAGGGACAAAAAATTGATATGCTTAGATTTGCAGATGATATAGCAGTATTAGCGTCTAGCAAGGAAGAGTTAGAAGCTGCTCTTAATGAAATGGAAACGGTTCTAACAGAGACATACGGTATGAAAATTAACAAAACTAAAACTAAAGTTCTAGTTTGCAAAGGTAGGAAAATAAATCAAAAACAAGAATACAAGTATTTAACACGAACTTACAAGAGGTTAAGGAATTCTGCTACCTAGGAAGCCAAATAACGCAAGATGGGAAAAGCACAAAAAATATAAAACAAAGATTAGCACAAGGTCGTGCTACATTTAACAAGAAAATGCAACTACTGTGCTCAAAGACCACAAACATAGAAACAAGGAAAAGATTGCTTAAAACATATGTGGAGCACAGCACTGTACGGCTGTGAAGCCTGGACAGTAGGAGAAGCGGACAAGAAAAAGCTAGAAGCCTTTGAAATGTGGTGCTACAGACGTATGATGAAGATATCATGGACAGACAAAGTTAAGAACGAAGAGGTACTAAAATGGTAGGGGAAGAAAGAAATATGTGGAAAACGGTAAAAAATAGGAGAGATAGGATGATAGGCCACATACTACGGCATGAGGGAATAGTGCGGAATATATTAGAAGCAGAGATCGGAAAAAAGAGAAGAAGAGGCAGACCTAGGCTAGACTACTGCACACAGATAGTAAAAGATGTAGGCTGCAGGAATTTCAGAATAGAAATCAATGGAGGTACGCATCCAACCAATCCCAAGATGGATAAACTAATGACGAGAAAATAACTGTGCTTAAACATGATGATTACTATAAGTATCTACAAGAATTGGTTGGACAACATTCTCAAATAATGTTAAGTGTGTGAAAGGATTTACTGGAAAACCATTATTTCGGCAAATATCTAAGTGTTGGGGGATCTTGGTAGCCACAGGTTGCTTACCCCCCTTCACTGAATCTCGGTGAAATAGGGCATAAAATTAGAAAACAATAGAAGGGGAACGAGCTGTATACACAGTCTTTTGAAATGCTGTGCTTCAGATGTATGAGGACGATAGCATGGACAGACAAAGATAATAACAAATAGGTTATAGAAATAGTAGGGAAACAAGGATATCTGGGGAAAAAGTCAAGAGAAATAGAAGGGCAGAATACGTTCTAAGGGATTTTTGGGTAATAGTATGGGATATATTACAAGCAGAGATAGGAAAAAAGAGGTAGATGTTGACCTAGATCAGATAGTGATAGATGCAGACTGTGCAAATTTCAGGGAAATCTGTAGGTTAGTTCAGAATAGGAAACAATGATGGTACGCGTCTTACCAGTTCCAGGACTGAAGACCTAATGATGATGATATATATTTAATATTATAAATATTTTAGGTAGTTGATTACACAAGGTAAGTTGATAAATACTATCGTATTATAGTGAATAAGATGAAATAATAACTTAGACTTTTATGCAAAGCCCAAATGATCATTTCAAATCGAGCTAGTAATTGAAAGATGGAAAATATAAGGTCTTGGACCTTATATTTGAAATGATTATTTGGGCTTTGCATAAAAAGTCTAAGTTATTATTTCATCTTATTCATTATATTATATATATATATATATATATATATATATATATATATATATGAGATTCCTACCATCAAACAATACCCTGTATACTTGAAAACGTCATTTACTAACCATTAAAATTTTTGTATCTTGTTCATTAAAGAAAATGCGAAAAATTAAAAAAATATCTAGCATGACGCACCCTGTATACTTTAATATACCATCTAATACTCATTAGAAACATCCCCTAGTTACAATTGGAATTTTAATACTTAAATTTGTTTGCATGATGTTTTTTAAAGAAAATGAGTAAAACTAAAATTTCTAGCATTACAGAACACGCTGTATACTTTAATACATCGTTTAATAATTATTATTGACACTTTTTCTCTACAATATAAATTCAACGTATCTTAAACTATTTGCATTATAAAAATAAATATCACCAGTAAATAGTTAAATAACAAGTTATTAAATAGGTCTTATATATCGAAGTTTCCATACTTAACACAGATATAGCAATAACACATTGATAAACTTTCCGTGCGATATGTCGACACTTGAGCAAAATAAGTAAAATACATCAATAAATACGTACACTTTGCATTGAAAATGCATTGTACTTTTCATGCTGAAATAAATGTTGGCAATTTATTTATGTATTAAATGTAGCGTTGAGGTTAAACAAAAAAGTAGTTTTGTTGCAGCTAAATTTTGTCAAATTTTTACCAGATTTTTAAAACTGTAAGTTTGTTTTTCACGTTAAAATTGTGTTTGCTAATTAATTTTAGGGCAGTGGGAATAGGTACATTAGAGAACGGTAAAAATGCAGTAAGGAAACAATTGAGGTCCCGGAGCAAAAATCTGGAAAAAGAATATTCAAAATTTGATTCTGAAATTAAATCGGTTACTGGAAGAAGCAAGCAGCGGGAGAATTCATCCTACATGGACAAGCATTTATTTTGAAAATACGATTATTGTTGGAACAAGGCACTTAGCAAACCAGTATAGCCTTAATGTATTTACGTGGGCTTTCTAATTATAGTTGCATTATTTGTATTTTATTTGAATTCACCTAAAACGCGAATTATTGATCGAATTGACTTAAGAATCTATGATCCTGTTGAAGTATAATTTAAAGCATTATTGAGTTATGACAATACTTTATTTTTAATAATTCTATAAAAAAAAATTGAGTTTGATGAAATTTAAAATAATATTATTTATATTCTTGACAAATTTATAATCTTTAAAAGCATTCCTAAAATGATAATAAACTTGTATTTAATAAAAATAACCTTTAAAATTCTGAGATTCAAATACTTTTAACACGGATACCCTGAGATTAAGTTTGTCTCTGTTGAGCTTTGCTGTGGAAGTCATTGGGCGTATTTCCATTAAAAAAATTTTTTGCAACGACAGCGCCTGTGAAGGTATTACAACAATATCATAGCAATATATATATATATATATATATATATATATATATATATATATATATATACTACGAAACATATCATTAAAATTACGATTTCTAAAATTTTTCTACAATGGCAAATCATTATTTTAGGATTTTATTATATGTATTTTTCCGTGCTCTCACTTAAAACAAACTGTTGTAAACTTAAACTTCAAAATAAATTTAGAAAATTGTAACATGAAAAAACTTTGCTGTTATTAATTATTAACTTTTTATACCTGTTTGTTTATTATATTAAACCAACGACGGAGAATAGGGATTATATAAAATATAGACACTATTTAATTTAATTTGTAATATTTTGTGAAGTTCTTATTCTTAATCACAGATACACACCGTTTTCATATTTAATAGTTCTCTTGTTCTATTAGAATATTTAATAATTTTATAGTTAATTATTAATAGGTTGCTTCATTATAAAAACTGTTGCAATCTTTTAAAATATGTAATTTTCCTTTAGAATAATTGGTTTACCACGGTTTAAGTTGACATGAATGACGTCAAAGAGCTGTTGTAGATATTGAATTCTCATTGGTGGAATTAAAATAATGTATTTAACCCGTTTTATAATTAGCATTATTTATATGTATCCATCTATAAAAGCTTCATGACAAAACTTTTGAACTGTCATACTGACATCATTACGCATGCTCCAATTCGTGACATTTTATTGGATTCTCTGCACGGTAATTTTAATTTGTTATTGAATAGTAATTCTAAGTTGAGTTGTATACAGTTCGCTTCGTCATGCTGTACGAACTAAATGTACAGTTAACCACTCGGTGTACATTTTTATTCTATTTATTGTATCCAAATTATGCCAATCCAAATATACCCAAATAAATATTGACAATGGCGTGATGTGTGAATATTTTTAAATAAAAGGTAACTGACTTGTCATTTAATATTCTACAATTAATTTATATAGATCTTTTAGCATATTAAGCTTTAAGAACATGTCTGGTCCACCCCATCATTACTTACCGGGGTTGCCCAATGTGCAACCTGCTGGCATGCGGACCCAGTTTGGAACTCCTCCACTACAAACACAAATGGGACCTTCAATGCAAAATCAATTAGGCAATCAAATGGTAAATCCCATGCAAGTTCCAATGGTATCAAATCAAATGAATCCACAATTGAATAATACTATGGTTAACCAAATACCACAAATGCCACAAATGTCGCAAATGCCACAAATGCCGCAAATGCCGCAAATGTCGCAAATGCCACCAATGGCACAAATGCCGCAAATGCCACAGATGCCGCAAATGCCACAGATGCCGCAAATGCCTCATGTGCCACAAATACCTCATGTGCCACAAATACCTCATGTGCCACAAATACCTCATGTGCCACAAATGCCTCCAATGCCACAGATGTCGCAGATGCCGCAATCGATGAGTCCATTGGGATCACCTGGTATACCTGTGGCAAATTCTCAAATGATGGGGTCATTGGGCCAACCTTATGGGATGGGTAGTAATGGACATCTAGTTCATCAATCACCAAGCCCACTTCAAATGCAACCAAGTCCAATGAGTAAGTAAAATTGTTATTTTTGTAGATGAAAAACTTAATTGATAACTAGTTAAATATGGATAAAATAGCCTTAATTAAGTACACAAATATGAGCAAGAACAAATATACATACAAATTATGTTTCAACAAATTGTGACGGCATTTTAAATAGAATTAGGTACTGTTTGGTTTATCGGAAACTCATCGAAACTTATATTTTTATAATAAGATCTAATACTTTTTTTTATAGTGAGTATTTAAAAAGTATTTGATAGAATATTTTTCCTACCATTTGTAAGGAAATTAATAGTAACTTATACAAGCACTTTATGGGTTTTAGAAAATTATGGTTTGAATCAAGGTGACAAAGCTGTGGCGGGTATTCAATTGATGTAGGGGAATGTCCTTTTTACTGAAAATTTGAACTAAAGTGTAACAGTTATAAATATAATTAATTAGTTTTTACTTTGCATTTATTCCTACCGAAACAAATATTTCGTTATTTACTGTATTAGAGCAATTCTGCATTGCAGTATCATTGTCCGATTTTTTATTCTTGCATAACATAAAAAGTTTCTTTTATTTTTATAGATAATGAGCAAAATCTCAGGCAAAATCAAATCTGTGTTTGAGTAGTTGGTTGTCATGTTCACGATAAAAGTCTACATACTTCAGGTCTAAGAAGCGTTTTCTCATTTATTTCTATAGTTATAATGAAAGTGTACCTTGACAATGTAGTGTAGTGTAGGAATAGGTGATAAGAAAAAATAATTTACTCAATTAATGATGTTTACTATTTGTTGGAAACCTCTATGGATCGTTCTTTGATTTCTGTCGAGAGTGACAAGTGAATTGTATGTCCACTTAGTTTTATTTTATTAGTGGTTATGCAGTAGTCTGATGTTGCAAAAATATTGCAGGCTTTGTTTTTCATTTTTAACAAACATTCTTTATGGAACAAGGCCAGGAATTTTATGAACCTGGTAAACATAATGACGGCATTGTATAAGTAGGATACTTGAGGCTAGCAATTTATATGTGAGGTAATATTACGATATTTTGAAAATCTTTTAATACTATTGCTAATGTTTTAAAAGAGGATTCTAGACTTTAGAAAGTGAACTCAACAAAGAACCTTTGGTTAAATAGATTTTTTCGCAATTAATTACTGACACAGTTTTGATCTTAGTAGGTAAGAATTTGTTATGGTATTTCGTGCGGACAAGAAAGAGAGGTAAAGTAAGCAAAGAAAATCGCTTGCACCAAGTATCGCAACTAAAAAGTAATCCAAAGAATGTCATGCTAGCTAAAATGTTGCAGAGTAGGCTGGATATTTACAAAACCTCTAATTATAAAAGCACGTTACAAAAAAAGGTAACAAACCGCGTAGAAAACAACATTTATCCAAAACATATCCCGCAGGATTTACACAATACAAAAATCTACACAAAAATAGTTAATACTTTAAATTTACGTAAAATAACAATTAAAAAAATATCTATATCTATATACTTACTTAGTGTCCACAAGCACTCCATAAAAAAGCAATAGTAGTAGATAACAGCAATACAGAATAACCATCTACTGGCCCAAATGCAATTTTCAAAAGCAGTGTAGAATTTGGTAATAATGTTGCACCTAACCAATAATGCTAAATTTTATAGAAAATCTTATGGACGTCAATGCTAATCTTATTTTATCATTAACTCTCAAACAATAAAAACTACTGTCAGTAGCATATACATAACTTAAACCAAAGCAATTAAAATTTATCAGTTGTTTCTACACAAATTTGTTTATCTCAGTATGAATTGAAAACAATCAAGTAACTACATTCTGTATATCCTAAAACTACATTTAATAATTAATAGAAATCTGAATTTGTAAACTTTGTCATCCAATGACCAAATGTAAAACAACTTATTTGCTCTTACTTATTCTATTAAAAGCACTGAAATATTTGGAGAATAAAGTACGTTTATGAATTAACTGTTTATACCAAACAAATTAAGTAGTACCGTCCTGTAAATTATAAACAAGACAAATAAATAAATACATCAAGCCAACTGCGTGGTCTGACTCGGAAACCAAAATATCCATACCCAAATAGGAAATATATACATACACTGGTGGGATAATGCTTTCAAAAGGTGCTGTAAATTATAAACAAGATAGAAATAAATAAATACATCAAGCCAACTGCGTGGTCTGACTCCGAGAAACCAATATCTATTCCAAATAAGAAATATATACATGCACTGGTCGGATGATACCTTCAAAAAAGGTGCTTTTCCAGATGTCCAGTTTTCATCCCTGGAAGATTCTACGACGCTAGAACTATCTTCAAAATAAACATTGTCTTCACCATATGATCACCCAGATTCTGCCATATGTTTTGACCATGATCGACGATATGTACAAGAACACTTAAAATTTGTAGCTGCAGAAAAAACAATCCTTGTGTCTTCAAGTCATTAATAAAAAATCCAATAGTCTGTGACGATTATTTTATTGGATAATTTGCATATAGCGAAATTCATGTTCACTCATAATTGCATTAACTATATTTAAACCGGTATCAGAATACACCAAAATAATTGCTTGTAAAAATTGTAGAAGTTTGATACTGTATTTTTTTTTTATAACTTTCGTGATCTAACAGTTAAATCAAACAGGACATGGAAATGTACAAAAATGTGATGTACACTACTGTGTATGTATACAAACCGATACAAAGTGCTTTTAAAGTAGATTTTTAATATTTGGAATGGCGTGAGTCGCATTACTTGTATCACAGATAACACTAACCTGGTTTGTAACTTTAAAAAACTTAGAACGAACTACCACACTATATCACATAATAGGACTCTTGCAATTCTATTTATTCAAGCAGTGAAAGCAGGTACCATAATAATCATAAAATTTCAATTGTAACTTCTCTCGTAAACATCTATTTGTAGATATTCCAATCACATAAATAGTATTTTCCTCCGGACCTCCATCTGTTTACAAATTAATCAGAAAGCTCATAGAATAAAACGCATTTGTGTAAATACCTTCATTAAAGTTGCATAACCAAACTTATTATTTTATTCTAACAAGAGAAACTACAATCGATAATGGGAAAAACGTGATTAACGTTTGATTCTGTACAACAACTGGTCATAGTGTTCTTAAAACAATACACTATACCTCAGATTCAAGGATTTATGAACAACACATAGGGAAGCTTGCCTAACTTTTTGCATAAAATTATAGAAATTTAACATCAATTAATAATGACATGTAAAGATTAGCGAAGCAAAAATTTTAATCGATGGAAATTTGTGTTCGTAAGCAATTTTGTAGAAAACGCGTATATACCTCATGTAATATTTTCTGATAATCGAATACCACATTCAAACGCTATGTCAAAATAAAATAAATTGAAGCATTTTTAAATTATAACTAAATATTTTAATAAAATCTTACAGGGTAATGTATAAGCTATGATTTAGAATTGGGAAGGTGGTCGAATTTTTAATGAATACTGAAATGACTGTGAAAAGAGTAAGAAATGTAAAATTTCATTGTGAAGAACGAAAATATTCGCCTGCAGGTACTGCACATAACAAGTTACCAGTTTATGACCGTGACAGTTACCACATAAGCCGAGAAGGATTATTGGGGTTATTGATATCTCAGAAATTCTTATGAAATAAAATTAAAAATAAATTTATTGGCCCTATATCTGATGACACAAATGTTAACGTAAGATTGAAATTAATAATGTCACATTCTTTACTATTCAAGTTTATGGCACTACTATTTAATTTAAATGCCATATCACTTTCTGATTATAAGATTTATTAATTCAGAAGGAGTACCATTAAAATGTTTTGTAGGTTTCTATAATGTTAGTACTAGTAAAATATTGAACATGTTGAACATTCTGCTAGGTACAATTGTAAATGATAATTAATATTAGAATGTGTTACTGAACAAAGTTGTGATACGGTTTCTGTCATGAGTGGACATTTAAATAGACTATAGAAAAAATTTATGGAAAGGGTACTTGTACATTTTTTTAACCTTGAATTACAACAAAGTTGAAAAAAATCGTAGATGTTTACATTTGCATTTAATCATTTTTTTGAATAATTTTAGGGCAAAGCTTTATTCTTATCTTAAAAATTTTCAAAGTTACAAAACAAAAATTAAATTCTGTTACAAAATCATACAAATAAATATAAATTGATTTCATGAATTTTAATAAGTGCATAACTTTACTATCTTGAGTTCTAGTATTTACTAACAATCTTATGCCACATTACATACAGTAGTTAATTTGCTATATAATATTTTAATTTGGTTAGAATTGGAACATTAATGACAAAATTATGTGTACTTATTTTAACCATTTGTAACATTCCTTTAGAAATATTGGAATTAAAGTTGATTTTCATATAATAAATCTTTTGGGTGAATTTTTAAAACATTATTTCATTGTTATCTATTGTGTGAAAAATATTTGTTTAAAGCCAATATCTAAAGTGAATGAGATTTTGATATTATGTTTATACTAGATCAAATTATTTCAAATTTAGTCTAATTTCATGTTATTTAATAGTTTCTAGTGTAACAGTTTTTTTGACCGCTACACTATATCAACGAATTTTAGTTCTAATAACTCCAGTAAAGTCATTAAATCATGCGAACCATTTTTAAAACAAACAAGTATTGATATTGTATGTGCTAACCGCCATACAGAAATGTTAGTTTGGTTGCTAACATCAGGCGCAGAAAGTTGATACAACTATTATCAAGGCCAAACACCTTTCCTGTTTAGTGCATAGCACGTTTGCGCGCACTTTAGCCATAATTCTCGTAGAGAAAATAATGGAACCACTAAAGGTTCTGGCGTGTAACTTGCGCCTAGCTTTTTGTGCGGAGTACAGCCCTAGTGCGCTAAAACACTAGGCTTTGTGATTTTAACAATGGTAAGAATTAAAATAATAATTAATTAGATCAACTAAATAATTTGTTGTAGCGTTCTTTTGGTAATTGCTCTTTTGATAATTTAACTTATAGAAGATGTTCGTTTGATAAATTTCCCTTCTCATAATTACACTCTTCATAATTTTATTTTGAATAATCTTCAATAATTTTGTGATAACGTTCCGTTTAAAAGTCGATTTTAAATGACTCCTAATAAATAACTTCGTTTCGATAATTACAAAGATAAACTTATTTAATAATTCTTAGGACATTTGTGTAAATAACACAGAAAACAATTCTTTAATGATTTCGTAAAAGTACGATAAGATATGTTTTTCAACGCTTCGTAGAATTCGTCAACTAGATTTTTATATTATAATTAACAACTTTAAGAAGTCGTTTTGTATTATCGGGTTTTGCAAAACTAAAGCAGCAAGTAGGCTGTGTTTAATAGAAGATAAAATTCTACTTTTACATCTGTGAATGTAAAATATGAACGTCCTTCAACCGTACGATGGATAGTTGGATTTTGTGTTATGTTATAGAAAAGCAATAAGTTGGAATGTAAAAAAAACGTTCTACAAAGTAGGTAGAAATTTTTATGGTTTATAAATTAAGTCTGAAGATGCTTTTGAAAGTATTGGAATTTTGTTGGTCCAGTTCGTGCGTATAACAAAAACGCATGGAAGTTAGCATGGTCCAGTCCAATGGTCACACAGGTGTTCGTGTTCGGTGGAACATGTGGATTTGACGTTACTTGTTTTCTGAAAATGTTTGTATAAACACCTGCCCTAACATGTTGTGAAGACAACATGTAAAGAACACCTGCAGAGCTAAGGTAAGAGATTAAATTATTCTTGCATCATGTCTACATTTGGCGATCTTTAATACCAGGCTGCTTTAGAAAATATTTTTGTAACTACCTATTTGGACAAATCCATTTCGCATATTAAAAAGGACCTTAGTAAATTTTTGTTGACAATATTAGTTCAATACAATTACAGTTATTAAATTTTATAAAATAATGTGAACTTAAAGAGTTCTTATTGATGTTTCATTTACACATGATTTCACTTACAATTTTTAAATAATGAATTAATAGAGAAGTAGTTAAAGTTTTATAAAGTGTAAACAGAAAAAGCAGATCTGATATTTCTGTTATAAATTCAAGTTAGATTTTTGTAACTAAAGTAACATTTGAAGTCTTGATATTTTTCTTTGTATATATTATTCTACCTTATGAGTAGATGAAGCTTGTATTATCTTTTCTTAAACATAAATTTTATATCTACAATTTTATGAAAGTACCATTTTTAATTAAAGAAACAACATTTAATTTTCTTAATTAATTGTTTTATTCTGAACAAGTATGTTCAGAAATAAGGTGACAAAGAATAAGACCAAATAGGGTAAAGTGGTAAACCCAATTTAATAAGGAGCTTTAATAGCCTTTTCAGTATTTAAAGAACAAAACTTGTGTTCATATTATTGTTGCCTGATTGGTCTTGTTGTTTTTTTTTAGATGAAGTAGCAAGAGAAAACTTCTTGTGTCCTCATTTTAGTATATTTAATTAAATTTTCTTTACAGCTCCTGCGTCAGCAGTTAATACGGTATTCCTCCTTAAGGACGCCCAAGTCCCTCTTAAGGAAACCCTGTGTTTAAAATTACAGACTTGGTGGCGCCCTGTTTAAACCCCTGTTTTGTCGAGAATCTAGCCCTAGTAATAAAATAATGCTTTGTAAATAGAACCACGACCAATCCTCATAAGCTCTGCCCAAGGAATAGACCCCTAGCATAGTCGAAAGATAATTGCGTTCCATCATTTTAAAGGAATCCTTCCTTAAAGGTTACTGGTCATATTTGGGGATATAAAAATAACCCCTGACTATTTAACCCCACCAGTAAAGAAAAACATGTTATACTATGTTGAGGGAATTTTAATAATTTAATTATTATTATCTATAGAAGAGTACAGTTACTCATTTTTTCTAAGTCTTGTACAATATATTAAAGTTTTAAGACATAAATATATTTTATATCTAGATGTCTCACAAAGCCATGCTCTCTTTGTGTTTTAAAACGTTATGTAATTCATCTTATCTTCAAAATTAGTTAATATTTTACTACAGTGATTTATTTGCTCGGCATCTATTATCTTAGTTTATTGTGTATTTTATGTAGTAAGACAATACTTACAATTTAGCTGCTGAGTTGTGATTTTTTTTTGTGTAGACATGTACTTCAAACACAAGATAGAAAATATTGTGGGGAAGGAATAAAATTAGCATTGAATGGAGAGGATTCAGTGATCCTACCATTCCCATTTTGGCAAGGTCATGACATGTGCAGCCTGCAAATCTTATTCTAATAGACATTCTCCTAATTAGTCAACATGAAAACTTCTTAACTATTGCTGCGAAGCTTCATGAGGAAGTTCTAAATATCATTAAAGAGTTAGGAATATCATGACAGTTTCAATGTTCTAGCAAAAACTACCGAAGCTGGTTCCTTAATAAGCCTGCCTGGTATTAAATCTGGAAAATTAAAGGGTATGCAGATATAAAATCAAGGATGGTTGGAAATCTGTCATACTAAATATTCTACATCCTTGCAGGTCTAGACAATGACGGTCTGCACATGTATTTATTTTTATAATATTCCACACATCTTATACAGGTAAATGCATAGATAGGTCTGAAAACATTTTCCAGTAGGTATTGTGTGTGTGTGTGTGTGTGTGTGTGTGTGTGTGTGTGTGTATGTGTGTGCGCAAGTGTGTGCGCAAGTGTGTGTGTGCGTGCGTGTGCGTGCGTGTGTGTGTGCATGCGTGCGTGTGTGTATGTAATTTTGTAATTTAAGTTTAAGAATAAGTTCCCATTTTATTATTTGTGAAGGGGATAATTTGAATTGAGTTTTAAGGTCGAAGTTCGAGATATTTTTGTCTTACCAAATAGTCTGACTATCTGTCAAGGATTTTTGGCCAAACACTCTTGCAAGTCTGGGAATAAAGGATGGGTAGATTGTCCCCCTATTTGTGTATCTGTGAGTAAATATTAGATAAGAATTTTTTTATTATTTTCTGTATAAACTGGAACAGTGAATTGTTTTATAAACTGTTTTGTATGAAAGAAAAATATTTTTGAATGTATAGATGTTTTCTTGAGATTGATGTGTTTTATTTCATTTTGTAAATTCCATAGTAAAAATTTTTGTTGAGATAGCCAGGCAAAGAAAAGCTAGAAAGGAAAGTAAGTTGGTAATTTCAAATTGACAATTTGCTCTTTTGTGTCACAGCACTCTTTTAGTGTCTACTTCAAAGGAAGAGGATAACACAGCAAATTTAATGGCGCCCAACGTGGCTGAAATCTCCGAAGATCTTTCATTTGTTTGTGCATAAAACTCATCAGAAATAGCAATATATTTGGTCTTAGGTAAAATAGTATAAAATTTACAATTATTATACTGGACTAGAATTGAGTATAAATGATAAAGATTAAAATCTTGGGAATGAGTGATTGGTAAATTTAAAACAAATACAATTCTATAATTGCTGATATAGCATTGAATTTTTATTAATAGTTCATAAGGTAAAATATTACCGTATTCGATCTTAAAAGGTAATTGACCTGGGGAAAGCAATCCCTCTAGTTTTGTTAAAATATCAAACATTCCTTTGGTTTTTATAATGCTCGGATGGAGCACATTTAATTTCGCGAAAATTATAGAATTTTTGATGTCTTGTAGTAAACTATAAATTATTTGATAAAGTTTAATTATTTGATTTACAACGTTTGACGTCACTAAAGCCTTTTCAGCGACCTCGTTTTCTCTCTCGATAAGCATAATGCGGGCCCTCAAAGAAGCCTCGTTGTGGCTTATGCCTTGGATAGTTTTATTAAACCTTTCGATTATTTCTACAGATATAGAATTCTGATTTCGGATCTGGTCCGCTAATTTGCTTTGATTATGCTGTAGACTGGAAATAATGTTGTCATAACGAACGCCGTCATCGGCATCCAGATTGCCAGTAATGCTTTTGAAAATTGATCCAACTCCATTAATTAGACCTCTCTTTTGTCTCTTTTGGCGTGGGACTATCTCGTACATTTTTGATCCTACCATGCTTTGTGCAGCATTGAGAATTTTAATATAATTATTTAATTCTATAGAGTGCACACGATTTGTGTAGATGACGTTAAGGACATATTGTCCTTGAGAACCCAAACGATCCATTTCATGAAGTAGAGGTTCCAAATCGATATAGTGTATCAATTTGTGGGTGTATTCTTGAATTTTTGCAGTACCTAATTTTACTGGAAGTAGTCCTGGATTGGTTTGTAAACTGCGTAGGATTACTTGGGCACTTACGTGCGTCATCCTGAAACATTATTCAGAATCTATGAACTTTGAACAAGTGGGGTCTGTTTGACGAGGCTTTTGTAGGCCCCTAAAATGATATCTAATGTTTGGTCGACTCTCGGTTTTTAACGTTTTAGTCACCGCATCAAGTTGGCTAATTTTTGTTTCAGCAGAGAATCAATCTCTGAGTTTATCTCTTTCAGTAATATTTACAGGGGTTTTTAATTTTACTGCTTTTCCTACTGATAGTGCGGGGTCATCCTTATTCCGCTCATTTAGTTTAGATGCCACCTTGTCTTTGTTCGAATTAGTTTTTCGTTTATGGATTCGTAAAGCAATTTAGTTTTTGTTTATGGGAGTCTACATACGTGGATATGATTTTAGCATCTAAATCTATATTTAAGGGGCTGTCGTCTGATATATGATCATTAGTTACCTATACTGGTTTTAATTTAATCACAGAATGGATTGAATTATTGTATCCTAATATGACATATAACATTTGGGTTTTCATGTCTTGGGAAGGGTGCGTTTTATTTAAGATTCTTAGGTGTTCGAGTAGGGTGGAGTGCAACCGTTTGTTAATACCGTCTGAACTTGTGTTTCCTGATGAGGTAAAGTGTACATCTATCTTATGCAATTTTAACAACTTTTCTAAAATATTTTTAAATTCAGTACCTAAATCACACATTATTGTGGAGGGAATTCCATGATGACAAAAGAACTTAATTAAGCCATGCATAACCTCAATTGAATTAATAGCATTAATTTGGTATGCCTGCGCATATTTTGAAAACGTATCAATAATTGTAAGAAATCTGTTTTTTTTTTCACCGAAAATGTATCAATAATATGAATCATTTTGAAAGGTCTGGTTGCTGTGGGGGTTATATTATAAGGGATTTTTAAGGGATGGCGGTCATATTTAGTTGCCTGACATATATTACAACGGTTTATTAGGTTTTAGATAGAAGTTTTCATATTTGGCGAATAATATTTAGATTTTATTCTCTCGTGGGTTTCATTTATACCACGGTGGTTTGTTTTTGAGGCATGGTATGCGTTTATAATTTCTTCGATCCGATTATCTTCAACGTCTTCTAAAATTTTGTTACATTTTATGAATTTATAAGATTGCCAATTAAAATTTCGTCTTAGTACTTCACAGAATTTCGTATACGCATCTTCATCCTTAAAATAGATATAATACGTTACTTGGGGGACAATAAATTGTTTGATAAAATCGATTAAGTCAGTGTCAAAATTATTTTTTGATAGTTGAATATGCATTCTTTGTCGATCACGATAATATAAAATTTTTGGCAAACAAGGTGAAAAATTTACAATTGTCACTACTATTTGATTAATGCCATAATTTAGTGGTTTTTCTGAAATCGGTACTTCCAGGATCAGGTTTTCGTCATTGTTTGAGTGTTGCGTCATTTCCTCGGAATCATTAAAGTGTTCTTGTTCATCAAGGTTTACAAGTATAGACTGGTTATCTGAAATTTCATCGTTAGCAGGTTCCTCGAGGGATTGATTATTATCAACAATTGAATTCTGAGTTATTCCCTTAGTATGAATTTTAACGCGTGACAAGGCGTCGGCGTTGGAGTTTAGTTTATCTTTCTTATAAATAATATTATAGATATATTCGTCTAATTTTAATCTCCACCTAAAAAGTTTCGACTTGGGCTCTTTTAATGAGAGCAACCATTGTAACTGCTTATGGTCCGTGATTATGTTGAATTCGCGCCCATACACATATGGTCTAAAATATCTTACTGCATAAACAATTGTCAAGAGTTCCTTTTCAATAGTACTGTAATTGCGCTCACTATCATTAAGTGTTCGAGACATGTATGAAATTGGAAGATCTTTACTTATTGGTCCCTGTGATAATACTGCACCTATAGCTACATTACTTGTGTCGGTCGTTATATTAAACGGGCGTTCAAAATCAGGAAATTGAAGTATCGGTTCATTGATTAATACATTTTTACACAATTCAAAACATTCCATAAAATCGGGGGTATGTTCAATTTTAGCATTCTTTTTAACGCATTTTGTCATGGGCTTAGTCAAGTCAGCAAAAATTTTTATAAGTTTACGATAGTACCCTAATAAACCTAAAAATCCCTTTATTTGTTTAGTAGTCAAAGATAAAGGAAAGTTTCTAATAGTCCTAATTTTTCCAGGATAGGTTCTTATGCCGTCAGGCATGACCACGTGTCCTAGGAACGCGATTTCTTTTCTCAATATTTCACATTTATCTAACTGGATTTTAAAATTAGATTTCTCTAATCTTTTGAACACCATTTCTAAATTAGCGAGGTGTTTCTGAAGGGAAACACTCCAAATAATGATATCGTCCATATAGGCTCCACAGATATCCGATAAACCTTGTAGAACATGGGCCATTACACGTTGTAGAGTGGAGGGGGAATTTTTTAATCCCATAGGCATCCTATGGAAATGAAAATGTCCATTTTCTGTATTGAACGCAGTTTTTTCGACATCTTTTGGGTGCATTTCCACTTGATAGAAGCTACTGACCAAATCGAGTGTCGAAAAGTATTGGCATTGACCCAACTTGTCCAGTAAATCATTGACATTTGGTAAAGGATACCTATCGTCGACTGTCTTTTTATTAAGGCGACAGTAGTCAACTACTATGCACCATTTCTGTTTACCCGAAGCGTCCAGTTTCTTTGGGCCTACCAAATAGGACTGGACTACAGAGAAGTAGAAGGTTCTATAATTTTGGCTTTTAACATTTTGTCAATTTGACGTTTTACCTCTTACTTGTGAACAAAGGGGTATCGATAGGTTTTAGAATAGACTGGAGTTTCATCCGTGGTTCGTATTGAATGCTTGATTTTATTTGTAAATGTAAGGTTTTGTCTATTGATATGAAAAATCTTGGAATATTTATTACACAGTTTTAAAACAGCATGTTTCTCTTCCGAATTCATATGATCCGTTCTGATGAGAGAGGTATCAAAATTTTTTGTCTCGGCGTCATAATGATTTAATTCGCACGAGCGTTCAAATTGATTCGCTTGGTAAGGAAGAACAGCGGTTGGTCTATATACATTTATGGCTACACAAGAATCTGAAAAATTCTTAATTGTTGTAAACGCTAAACCATTTTTTGCTATTGTTAAACATTCCGGTATTTCTGTGTGTTCCGTTTTTATAGAGGGTATAACAATTTCACCGTTTTTTACAGACACTTTCAATTGAATTTGCTTTTCTATTAGGGGTTTGACTTCTATATAATTTATAGCGCTAACCAATTCCTGATAGTAAATGGGAATTTTTGCTTGAGGTGTACTTAAAAGGTTGTTTTCCAAATCTACCTTGGCCTTTAATTCCTTTAAATTATCGATACCTTAAGCATTTTCGAAGGGTCATTAAAAATTTTTGAACTGAGAATTAACACAGAATAATTTTGTCTGGATTTATTGAAACAATTTGAAATTGTAATTGGGTCATATTTTACATTTTGTGGCCAATATTTGGTTACTATTTCGGGATTTATAAAGGGAGAGGTGGCTGCGGTATCAACTAAAAAGGATACTTCCTATTCGGGAAGGTATATATAAGGAAGTTTGCTTATTCTCCTTTCATGATTATTGAAATCAATTACGTCATCTCGTTCCGCATCGGAACCTCCTGAAAATTTGGATTTTGATTACAAGCGTCATCGTCACTTTCAAATTCTTCTAAATTGGAATTGATATTATCCTGATAATGCAAAGTTTCGCTTACCGGTTGACTTCCCTCAGATTCTTGATTGTATAATTCTTCCGATGTAAATCGTTTAGGTACATTTTGAAAGGGTTTTTGAAAAGTTTGCCTAGCCGAAGTAGACATAGGGGTTGCCGGATTAGCGGGTTTAAAATTTGGGTTCGGCTTATAAACGTCTCTGGACGCTTGACCTTGATAAGTTTGATTATGTGATCTTCCAAATGTCTGAACATTTGTAGGAAATTTTTGTGGTGTAAAATTTGAACGAGGTTTGATATTTAGCGGCTGCGAGGGGAATCTATTTTTATCAGAATTAGGTGGTGGTTGCCCATACTTATTATTATTTACCCAAGGTTTACCCGTGTTATTCGGTACTCGATCCTTTTGAAAGTATCTAACGTTATCTTATTCCGTAATAAATTGCAAGGCGCTTTGAAGGGTATCCAGTCTCATAGCTCTAATACTACTACCCAAAGGTTCCTTTAAACCACAAAGAAACGACTTTAACGCCAGCTTAGTAAAAAATTCTCATTTTGCTACTTTTACGTTTTCATTTTGTTCGTTTGCAATTACAAACGAGCACAGCAAATTTAAAATTTGAATACATTTTTTGTTAAATACCAAAGGCTTATCATTTCTCTGCTTTAGTAACACCAAATCGCGAACTAAACAAGTATCATCTCTTTGATCACTAAAATTTCTGAGAAGGGTATTTTTCAAATCTGCCCAAGTGTCGACCTGTTGTATGTTAACAGCGACCTTGGCTTGACCTGTTAATTTATTTAAAATAGATTTAAATATGAATAAGTTTTGAAAGGTGTTTGGTTTTGTGGGATCAACGAATGAGTTTATTATACTTTCTGCGGAAGAAAAAAATTTGTTTAAATCATTTGGGTTGCCTTCAAAATCTGGCACGCACTTTAAATACTCTACTTTAAATTGTTCCATTATTATTTCTGTATTAGAGTCTGATAGTTGGAGGTTTCTTACGTTTTCAATCAACGATTCAATTGACAAAAGATTTTATGCACAAATCAACAGATTAAAATTTGAAGACGTACTTACATGCAGATTGCAATTAATCCTTTTATCCTTCGCTTTGTATAATCTTTGTTTGAGGAATTCGTGGGACTGCTACGCGATATAGACAATAAATTGGGCACCGGAATGTTGGTCCACTGTGGATGGCTTATTCGATTTCTAGAATGGCTCTCCAACGATTAGTGTTCTCTGGGAATGCATTTATAAAATGCAATTCGATATCCTGTAAACAGTTAAAACTGACGAAAATTTTTCGATAAAATCTTCTCGGAACATCCAATCTGACTGCGCCAATTATGGTTCGGTAGTTTGAAAAACGGTTTTTAAAAACAATTTTAATTATACTTCTAATACATATAATGAAGATGCGTGTTACTACATTGAATTCCAACTACAGACTAAAGTTCGTACACCTCACTTAAACACGTCCGTTGTAGAAAACTATTCACATGCACATCAGCGAAATATGATCTGTCTAGTAACAAGTCCATTACACTTTCTAACAACTTGTATCTAAAGTTTTATTTTTCCCATTAGTTTTGCTTTTACATGCTTACTGATTCGTCTTTATTTGAACAATATCTTCTTTGAAGTCATCCATATCGTCTAAAATTTGTACTACTTTTCCTCTAATTTCAAACTTTATCTTCTCAATGGTTTTACTTGTTACTTTTAAACCCGAAGTTAATTTTTCACTCCACTCATTTCTTTAAATTTCTTTTCATTCTTTTCACTTTTTAATCTTACACTATCTCTCAATTTTGCTATATTTCCTCCAAATTCTGCTTGCAACTCCTGAGTACTTTTATCAAATTTGTCATCCATTTCTTTCATACTTTCCTTTTGTTCTTGCATACTTTTTCATTCTTTTTACTCATTGGTTTTTGTTCCTGTGTATTCTGATTTAGACTTAATATATGAGCCATTATTTCTGACTCCTGGATCTCTCATACACTCTTGGCCTTTGGATTCTCCTTTTTTCCTTCTTCCATATAAACGCTTTCCTGAGAACCAATTTATACTCAGCCCTCAAACTTTCACGAACTTCTTTCATTCTGTCAGTCATACTGGAAACTACTCAGATATTAAAAAGAAAAAAAACTCCAAAAACAAATCCTACGAGACAAGAAATTCTAATTTTTAGACTAATTAATCGAGCCCAACGTTGCGCGCCTCAAAATTAAAGATGCAATAACGGCCTCACGTTGGAGCGTCGCTAAATTAGTGCAATGACAACGGCCGCACGTTGGAGCGCCGCTTATGATTGTTGTGATAGCCCTTGGCGTTGGGCGTCACTAAAAGAGCGCTGTGATACAGGTACAGGAAATTGTAAAATTTGTAATTACCGACTTACCTTCCTTGGTAACGTTTTTTTGCCTGGCTAACCCAACGGAAGGAATGGAATATACAAAATGGAATCAAACACAGCAATATTATAAATCGTCTATACAGTCAAAAATATTTTCTCTCATACAAAAGAATATAGAACATTTACAGCATAGTTCTTTCAAACATAAAATTATTCGTAACAAGTACCTATTTACTTAATTATCAAAATATTCCTCACCTCATGTTGCATACAATTTACAGAACTAAAATCTCTTCTTTTGTGGATAGTTTACATGGCGTTTATTTCAACGCCTGTAGGGTTTGTTTGGCCAAACAAATCCTTAACAGGTAGTTTATTTAAAAAGTCAAAATGTTTCGATCTCTGACCACCAACTTTTTGGTAAATATCCTTACAAAAAATATATGACTAAGACTTATTCTACCTTAAATTAAAATGACAAATACTCAAATATCAGTTACAAACAAAAGATTTTAAACGCAATACTTGCAAAATCCAATTCTTGTAATTAACGGTCATAAACACTTTCTGCTTCAACTTTTGAATTGACGTCAAAATCAGCTTACAAGATTTTCCATATTATTTACAATCTCCATTTAAACATCAGTTACTAAAAGTGCATCTTGGGTTCAATTATTTAATTTAATTTTAAGGTAGCTTTTTGTATCGAAGCATTTTCCAGCTTCATTATATATTACAAAGTAAAATATCTGCATTTAATAACTTCCATATTTTAAACTATTTCATATTTAAACTTTGCATGTTATTTTAACGTCCTAATCAACGTTACATTTACTTGGTTGATGCGAAATTTTGAGTTATTACATTGTCGATGACGTAAATCGACATGTATCGAATTATTCAAATCGAATCACTGACATTGAAGTATCGAATGAGTTCTCTCTAATAAAGTTTGTGTTTATATATCTCTATTTAATTACGTCATGGTTCTCACGAGTTTTCTAGATTGTACAGGATTCCATTCCAAAGATTACACGCCTAACGGATGCAACATTTCTGGGAATTTCTCATTAGCTTCCTATCGGGTTATTTATTTAGTATGGTGACACGCGCCGCGTGTCCTTCTCTAACACATAAGGTTAATGGTCTGCGATCTTTCTTCAATACTATGTAAGGCTACTAAACCGCGTTCTTATCGATTTTACATTTTTATTATTCGCCCGACTTCTTAGAATAAATGTTTGTTTATTTAATTAATTTATACCATATTTTTTTATTAATTCATGTATTCTCTTGAAATTTCGAGAATAATTCTTCATTTAAGAATGAATTTATGTTGTACACACATGGGCGTCTAATTGTATGATTAATTAAAGCTTAAATTGCTTTTATAATCGTAATAAAAGATTGGTTTTCATGGTAACTAAAACGTGTTTTTAACAGTCAAATTTATTTATTTTATGCACGGAAAGTGAATTTTTATAACAAATGAATGGCTTTGTATTTCAGAGTGATTATTTACATGCACGGAATTGTGTTTTTCGCTTTGCACATTAATGGCCATGTAATTACAATACATTCATATTATGCAGAGTGGAAAAATGCATTTTGGGAAATTTTTATTTTTTTCCAATTTCTTTTGCTTTGGTGGGTTTTATTTGTAGGCTTTGGGTTTCAATGACTCTCGTGACCCCTTATCACGTTATTTCCTCCCAGATTAAGATATAAAATTTTAAATCTGCGTAATTTTTCTGCATGTATCAGTAATTTTACTATTTTTATTTCTAACTTCTTGCTATCTACAACTATCTCTATAAGATTTATAATACACATGCATAATCTTTTTCATACTGTGGGTTTTCTCCTTTTAACAATCCACTTCTATCTTATAATTAACTAAACTTTCCTTAATTCTATTCTAATATCACCTATAATCTAACATTTCTATACTATTTTTTTAATTTTTTCCTATTTGGACATGGTCTCATCAAGTTTCATCTCAAACAGAGTTTTCTTCACTTGCATATTATAGCACATTTCTTTCTATACTATCATCTTGGAAAAGTTCGGGGTATAAAATTATCCTGAAGTTGGTCTCAGTAACTACACAGCTATACTACTCGCATTGAAAAAATTGTGGTCTAGAATTTCTCTATCTAGCCTACTTATGTTACTTTCAAATTATACATTTTTCAATTACTCATTATGATATACATAAACTTTAGTCTTAATTGGTTCAGTATTAATAACTCATAACTAATTTTTACAATCAGCAGCAATTCTTGACTCCCCATTTTCCAATTCATAAGATTTTTCCTTTAATAACGATTCTATTTCATTTATAACTTCACTTGGACATTTAATAACTATTTTTCCCTTTTCTACATTTTCCTCTAATTTTCTCCCAATATTATTCGCATTTATACTGTTAACTCCCTCATTCTCTTTCATTTCAATAATTTCTTTCTTTTTCCTGGACTGCCAATTTCTTCTCACAGCGGCATATTTAAATGAATGTTTTGACAAACCAAACACTACTCCTCCATATTTATACATACGCCATTTCACCTAACAATTTGATTCTTTAATCGCAATTATCCCAAACGAATTATTAAGTTCTACTTTCCAAATTATTTCATCATTATTTAATATGTCACTACCTTTATTCATTTTATTTTTAAGAGCTGCATTCACAGAAAGTTCCTGTATCTCTTCTTCAGCATCTGCAATCATAGTATTGTAGTTTTCATCAGTTTCATCTATTATTTCCATTTTTTCAACATCATCTTCTGCAGTTTCCAATAATTCTGATTTTTTCTCTAAAAATGCTACAACTTCTTTTCCAATTTCACCAGAGCACTTAATACTTAAACTTCTATCTTCTTCACTTTCCGTCTCCTTCGTAAATTGACTCAAATTCATAAAATCTCCTTATACTTCTGTATGGATTTTTATGTCCCACTTTATCCTCTCATCTCCTTTTCAAACATCATCTGCTGCAGTTTCCAGTAATTCTGATTTTTTCTCTAAAAACGATACAACTTCTCTTCTAACTTTACCAGGGCACTTAATACTTAAATTTCTATCTCCTTCACCTTCCATCTCTTTCTAAAATTGATTCAAATTCATACAATGTCCTTGTACTTCTATATGGACTTCTTCGTCTCATTTAATTCTCTCATCTTCCATAATCATAATCTTATTCTCGGTATCTATTATACTTTTCATCTTACCAATAAAATCCATTCCCAGAATGGCATCAACTCTTAATTCTGGCACTATTAAAAACTCTTGCTCAACCTCCATCTTTTCTAACTTGACTTTCAGAATTATGATACTCTTAATAACTGCAAACTTCTTATTATTCAGCGATACTAAATTATTTCTTTTAATAGAACTTTCTGCATTAACTTCTCTGAATTATCTTTAATAAACATTGCTTAGTACTGACTGAAACTCTTCATGTATCAGTTTGTTTGATGGAATGTCTTGTAGGTAAAGTGTAAGAAGGCCTCATTGTATTAAAAAAGCAGGTCAATTTAATTTTCAACCATTTGGAATTGGGTATCCAAATGCAATTATAGCTCTTGTCAACTTTTGAAATATCTTTTTTCATTGTCATTAATTCTGTCAACAAATCTATCCAACAAGTACTTATTTGAACTTTGACTTAACTATATTACTAGTTACACTACTGGAACTGGTAGTGCTATTATTATATCTCCTGGATTCTTTCATCTCTAATAGAGTATGTTTTTCTTTATCTATATTAACAACAGTAAATATTCTATGTAAGAAAGTTGCTGTGATTTTAAATTTAAAAATTCCTAACTTTATAGGAATGATTGTTAGTTATTTGATTTTTTATTTTATTTGGACAACTTGAACATTTAATTAAATGGGCTGCCATTCGCGCAGCATTTTTCTTGTATTCCGCATTACAGAACATGCATGATAATGATGTTGGACAACTACCATTTTTATTTTATTTTGCCTTAAAATATTCCCACAGTAAACGTGTACATTTTCCCATTTTTTAAACAAAATAATGAGAATGTAGAACCCAGTGAAACAAGTTATTCTATTGAGAATTACTCAAAGTGAAATGTCATGGTAGGAATTTTATACAATGAATAAACGTAAATTACTTTATCAGCATCTTAGTCTATCAGAAATAGATTGCAGGGCACAGTTAAATAAATAAAATAAAGTTATCACGTTTTATGAATGGAATTTATTTTATTATCTATCACCACATTCATTATAATTGGTCAACAATTCCACATCCAACAGTCAACTCCTAGAGAGTGCAAGTTATCTTTAAAACTAAACGAACTTTGATAGTGTTGTTGCATTCAGCTTTTTTATAATTATAACATGCTGCTGCTGTGTACTATTTGCAATAATATTACCATAGAAGAAGGATTGATGCAACCGAACATATGACTTTTAAATGCAAAACACAATAAAACAAACTTTATATTAATGCTTAAAGAAAATTTGACTACAAGAGACCTATGAAGGGAAACAAAAATTCAGAACCCATGTAATGAGCCATAAATCAAATGGGAATGGGAGTTAGCCAAACAATAAAAGCTTTTAGCTTGTAAGCACTAGATTAAAATACAACTAGGTAAATTTCCAAATCTTTAATAAGGAATTTTAGGTAGATTTAAAATAAAAGAAATATCTACCATAAACTTTTGAATAGCAGCAAAAACACATGTTGTGATTGATTCGTTATTTAAGAGGTATTAAACAATATATGCCCTGAAATTTAATTACATTTTGCTTTAATTAAATATTACATAAATTAGTGTGTTTGCTGCTAGTGATGAATCAAGTAGATATCATAAATACACCAATGCACATATAACGATACTGGATAAAATTTTAAACATCTGGTTAGAGTCATACCTATAAAGTTGCAAACCCAATAAATAATAACAAGGATAATGCTTAAGTAGTCATTTATGGATATTAAACAATTTAATAAAAAATTAGGATTTTTATAGTTTTGCTTTTCAGCCCACTATGAAATCCATAGAAGTATATGAATTTTGTTTAACGATTTTTTCAAACAAGCATTATGTTTCAACGTTTTTGCGCAAAAGCGGCAACCTTATCCTTACTGCACAGGATATCAGCACTTTTGTGCTTTTGATCTTGAAAATGACTTACCGAAATTACGTAATATTACGGGGGAATGCTCTCGTGAAAGTTACCGCGAATTTTGCAATTTGTGGACAATTATCCCTGTACCAGTACTTTGTCAGATAAGCCGAATTGTTAATATTTCTCATTCCTCAGTGGACAGGATTTTACGCGATAACCTTCTATATCTGTATCATGTGAAAAGAGAGCAATGTCTCACAGACAACGATTTTGGGACAAGACTTGAATTTTGTGAATGGTTAAGGCAACAGGAAATTGCTCATTTCTGTTTGGTGTTATGGTGTTATTTACCGACGAATGATGTTTTACTCGGGATGGAGTACTGAATTATAACACGCATGCATGGAGTTATAAGAATTCCCATTTGATACAAGGCCGGTTTCAACATTGCTTTTCCGTAAATATGTGGGTCAGAATTCAGGGGAACACACTTATTGGACCATTTATTTTGCCTCAATGTCTTACAGGTGAAGTGTACTTAAATTTCTTAAGTGCCGTACTTGATTAGGAATTGAATGATCTACCTCTGGAGCTACGTAAAATTATGTGGTTCATACACGACGGCGCTCTGTCGCATGCTAGTCGTCTTGTTCGCATTTATTTAAATGAATTGTTTCGCTAACACTGTGGATGGGTCAAAATGGTGCTGTTTACTGACCTGCCCGAAGGGCGACTGCGTGGCGTAGTTGGTATGCGTGTGACTACTATGCCCAAGGTCCCGGGTTTGAATTACCACATGGTCTGCTTGAAAAGTGTTAGGCGAACATTTTTCACAAAAGTACGTCCTTGTTCGGATGAAAGGTAAAAGATGTAGGTCCTGTGTGTAAGTGTTGTCACGCACGTTAAAGATCCCTACCTTGCTTGGAACAGCAAAGTTTTGACAAAATTCTAAATTTCCAGGTAAAAAAAGCTTGCTTCTTGGCTAATTTAGTACCCTCGGGTGAAGCATTGAAAAATCAAATGTATGTAGGGGCCTGCCCAAAGTACAGATTTTAATATGTAGACTTATTCTTCTGGAGCTACCTTAAAGACGAAGTCTACAAAACCACTGTAGATAATGCGGAAGAGTTAATTGAACGCATAATGACCACACTAAACAACATACGGCACAACAACATTTCAGAAACACACTGGATGCATCATATGTATAAAAATATACCACTGCTATCTATAAAATTTACAAAATGTAATATGCAGAATGTTTCGTACACATTCTACAAAAATTTTTTGCAAATGAATATAACACATGTTAAATGATAAGTGCAACCGTCAACACAATTAATAAATCGAGAGCTGTGGTAAGTTGTTATAAATTATTTAGCAGTACATGTCAGTGTCTTCAAGTTCATGACATTTAAGGTTTCACATACCGTGACGTACTTACATTAAACACAAACAACTTTTACCACATGTTGAATTGTTTGAGTGGGAATGCATTTATGCTTAGTAAAAATACATTGAGGACCATATTTAAGTTTTTCTTGCATTAAAATTTTGGAACTTCTTTTTTTGCATTTTGGTGATTCTTTTTAAATTATTAGAACATACGCGTTCTGCTTAGGTTTCCCTTATGAAATCAACTCTTATTTAGAAAAAGAGCCTCTAAATTTTAATTCCAAATATCTCTCAAACACTTTTTCGAAAAACTTTAAGAGCGAAAGTTACTTAATTTAACATGAGAAATCACTTGTTAAGAGCCCAGCCCTTATTTCAGATACAAGCTGTGTATATATACATACATACATACATACATACATATATATATATATATATATATATATATATATATATATATATATGGATAAAAGAAATAAGTTGTGCTTAAATTGGTATGAAATATTTATGATTCTCTAAAATAACTTTTGAATACGTATCTATAAAAATGCAAAAGAGGAGTGAACAAGGGAAAACGCTAATAAAAATGTTTTGTGAATGTGTAGGTAAAAAAACATGTAGAGTTACTATATGCTACTGTAGCAGATGACCTGAGAACTTCAGTCTATGTTTAGAACCATGTTTTAAACTGTATCATAGAAAAACTAATTTCACTGTTGTCAGCTTTGTCTGTTTAGTATTTTATGCAGTATTATGGTTTCATTTTTATTTTGTTCATAGTGTATCGTGTCAATTGGCTGAAGCTTGGCAATGTTACAGTGTACATTGCACTTTATAAAATACTTGTGTTTACCTTACTCTAAAAACACATTTTATTGCTTCTTGAAATTAACTTTGATTCCGAATATATATATATATATATATATATATATATATATATATATATTTATGTTGTCTCTTGTACTAGAAAATATAACTAGATACAGAGATAATTTTATTTATTCATGATTTTATTATTTATCTACATAGTATAAATAAATTCGTTTATTGTAGTTTTCTGATTGGTTGATTCTTCTTTCAAAACACAACTAATGTGGATCTGAACCCATGTTAGAAATGTCGTCTATCAATTTTCCTTACAATTAACACCTACAAGATTTTTTCCTTCCTCGTTTTGCTAGACAATTTTGTCAATAGAAGGAGAAAATATTCAAAACACCCTTTAGCCATAGTCAACAATAAATGCTATGCTGTTACCAAAAATTTACCCAACAGTCCTAATGATAACTTCGCAATCAGTTTTAAATAAATTTTCAACTTTGAACATTCTGTATCTCTTAAACAAATGACATGGGTATAAGGCATGTTGAGCTAACTTGTAATATTTTTGTGTCAAATATCTCTACCTTAGCAATTGTCCATTAGTTACTTTGTTAAACAGGCACCTTTTAGATTGATGGCATTAGTGAGTCTGCTTGTCCAAAAGTAATTTTTCATTCTGATCTGATAATGTCCAATACAATAGTGAGCAAAAAGATAACTTCATTAGCATTTAATATTATATAGTCCCGAAACACGTATTATTATTTATGACTGGCCGCAAAAGACATCAAACTATCAACACTCAACAAATAACACTGGAGGGATCTAAAACATCTCCGAACGGACATTAAAAAAATACAAATCTGATTTGTTATGGCTTACAATTAAGAAATACAAAAAATAAACTCCAGAAGATTCAGTACACTTCAAAAGTTTCCCACCGTGAAACATTGAAAAAATCTAAAAGATGTACTATGTGATAATTCCTCAGTTGGGAATTGGCAACAATTAGGAAATGACTTTGAAGAATCCTATCAGGCAGAAAATAAACAAAGAAAAATAAAACGAGTGAGATTAAAAACAAAAGTTAAAATCGGTATTGTTGAAAATGACATCACAATACCATTAAAAACAAAGAAAGTACTTTTCTATGCAATAAAAGAATAAGAATCTGCAGAAAATATGGATTAGAATTCAATGTGACCAAATAAAAAGTATGGTAGTTGTAAGGAACAAAACATTATGGTCATAAAAATAAACAATTTATAGCAAATGGAAGTTCAATAAGCAGACATGCAATTTTAAATACCTTAGGCTGACTGAATCCAAAGAAAATACAAGAAGATAATGGCACATATGCTAATAATGAAGAAAACTTTTAAGAAAGAAAAAATATTCCTTTGAAAGTGCAATTCTGTATTAATGTGAGAGCTAGAGTCTAAATGGTAAAAAAGAAGACCCCTGAAGGTATGCGAACTTGTTTTATTCTATATCCAGAAATTATTGCTTATTAGTGCTTGGCTTTGATGCGTAACCTATACACCATAGAGAAACTTAAATCACTTTACTCCGACGGGTAGAGCAAATATACAAAAACCCACTTTGAAACTAGCTTCACTAGTGTTCTTGTTACTTCAACTTGCTTCCTGAAAATTGCTGTAAATGCACTATGTTTAATTTAAAATGTTTTATTTGGAAGAAATCATAAGCATTGTCTTTTTTTTAGTTTATTTTCGATAAATTTTTCCTTTTACAATACGAATTGCTCACTTCGTAGATCAATTATTAAGAATTGTCAGTAAAGTATAAATTTTTTTTAAAATAGCAATTTTCTTACTTTTGGTTTATTGTAAATAAAAAAAAATCGATGGCGATGTATTTTTCTCTCCATATTTATAGTTAGTTTGGTCCTTTTACATTTCGTTTATCTTTTATATGTGACCGTGGTTTGTGCAGGCCCTTATTTCGCTTTCCTTTCTGTTTCTGTCTGACCTGTGCGTTTAACGTTACATAATAACTAGGTTATAGTTTCAGAAATTTTAATCATAAATACGTGTTAAGTGATTTTTGACTGCAGGTAACTCTCACCCCTAAAGCCTGGACGTATTTTGTTTTTACCAGATCCTCCCGGAACTTCAAAAAGAAAACTAGATATTCCTAATCCACATGCTTTTGTCCAACATGAAGTTATCAATTTAATAGGAACCAAGGTGTCCTTGAAATTAAATGCAGCCAACCTGATAGGATATTATCTGAACTTTATTGACTTATTGTTGTCAGTTCGATGCATATTCTTCAAGGTTAATTAACCTAGCCAGTTGCATATTAATTGTTTAGATGGTAAAGCTGAAGCACTTAATCAAATATCTTTTTTTTTTCATAAAACGATTTGAGATATCTTCAGCAGAATTCGGACAAGAATTAAACTACATATTGAAATTAATTGACATTTTTCTCTATCTGATGTATGTGATATTATCTTACTCGAAACTTTTATTGATACAGAGGAAACGACTCCATTTTTTGACTCGACACAAATTTTCATGTGAATGTCTTTGTGCCCAGATGACGAGGTCGTAAGTGCAAGTAAGATAAATTATTAATCGAAGTAAATGAATAAGAAAACTGTAATAATTTTAGAATACAAGGTTATGCTGCTTATATCATTTCTTAATCTTAAAAACCGCCATAATGAATTTGACAACTTTTGAGTGTGAACAATATAAGATACAGAAATTATTCATTTTTAGGTCAAGAATGCATGTAACTGAAAATTATATTTCTTAAAGGAAATAACTTAACCCTATTGGAGAGATTTACTAACACAGAAACTATTAAAATGAAATATGATTACAAACATTTCAGTGGAACATCACAAAATTGTGAATAGTAGGAAACAGATTATGAGGATCACTGCTAAAATTTGCAAAATTTAGTAAATCTTGTATTGTCAGCCTTCTGCAATTGTCATATTAGTAACATTTGACATTTTAAACCTATAAATCAATTAACAATTGGATTTCAATGTTATTATTGTGAAGGTTGTTGTTTATGATTTTTGATATGGTTTAATATCACAGCAATGTGTAGAAAACTTAGTTTCTTATTTGGGGCTGAAACATCATCCAAAACTATGGTTTACAAATAGTTCACAGAATTCCAAGCGTGGATGACCAATGTTTGATGACAATGTTTGTGATGGTTGCGATGAATATTAACGCTGTGCATGATATGATTTTAGCTGATTAGTATGTGACATATAAGGCATTGCGGTGAAACATAAATATACGATGTTGCACAAGTATTGCCTATCAGTAACCATTGCAGTCAATGGATACTTCACAATTTGAAAATCCTGCAAAAGTATCATGTCTCAACAGGTGTAAGAAAATGGTATAAAAATTCAACGGCAGTCATTCAAATTCCGAATATAACATCATAACACATGAAAAATTATGGGTCTATTCAAATGAGCTTGAAACTAATTAGCAATCATCTATATCAGTGTTTCAAAGTGTACTTAAACCAACAAAAGTGATACATAACAAAGCGTTTTAAAAAAATTGTTGCTTGTTTTATCAGAAAAACGGACCATGTTGCGACTGTTGCGTCAGAAGATTGAAGATCAGTTTAGGTGGAGTGGTATAGTACAATTTGTTTGCAAGAAGGTATTGCCAAATTCAGACAAATCAATGTATACCAGCAAACCATTACTAATCTGACAATGCAAGCATGCACACAACACAACAAACTATCGAGTTTTTGATCGGCAACAACATCGAAATAATGGCATTGCCAATATTTCTCAGATTTATTATTCAACAACTTCTTATTTTGATATATCAAAATAAATGTACGGAGAGCATTTTTCATTGAGTGAAGAGGCCATTAGAGTGTCTAATTTGCTTGTTTCAGAGGTACCTCGTTCAAAATGGTATAACTATTTTGAAGATTGGTTTCATCAAATAGAGAAGTATATAGCAATGAAAGGGGAATAGTTTTAGAAACAATAATGCAGTTTACATAATGTCATGTGTGTTTTTTTAATATTTTCTAGGAATTTTAACAATAACTTCCGTTCTAACACGTGCCTTCAAAAAATTGATTTATTTTGAATATTGGTGAAGTTGTTAAAATGCATTCAATTATAAATTAAGGTTGCTTGAAAGTAAAAATTATGGTTATCCAAAGTTTGCTGCGTTCTGACGTAATGCTTTGCAGATATTGACTGAAAGGTAGGTTATTCAATCTTATAAAATAGAAATATTAAGGACTAAACAAACATGCACATCAGAAGCACTTTAAAAGAATAATCATAGCATTTAGTGAAATTTTCTAAAAAGTTTTGATTATTTTTTATGTATTAATAAAATTTACAATGTTCAATGCACGTATAAGAAGTTTACATATTGATAAGTTTAAAATAGTTAGTAGGGTCAGGGATACTGATAGCCTATTTATGTGTTTGTAGAATCATTCATATTTTTTTGTATTGTTTTATTTTCTTTTTTAGTTAAATATTTTGCAGCAAAATTTCTCAGCTAAAGAGTTCTCAGTGATAATGAATTGGTATTTTCTGTTCAATAAGATAAGGATACGTGATATGCCTTAAACGAACATAAAATTGCACTATATTGTAAACATTTTCAACAAAGTGGTAAGTCATGTTAATAAAACTTATAGAAGTGTAGAATATTTGTAATGAAAGTATCACCCAAGGATGTCATTATTTTTTGTGTTAAATTATATTTTAAGAAAAAGTTTGTGGAGGATAATTATTCCTCGAATATACATAATAATTTTAAAAATGATTTGAACTGTTTAATTTATTGGTAGTCATATTTTAATTATCATTAAAATTGTTTTTCAATAAAACCTTATGCGAAAATTAATTTTTCTGCATGGGCTTAAATAGTCATCATTTTATTGGCAATGAATATATCGCACTATGTGTGTAAAATACCATTTTACTTTTTAAATTTCCCAGTTCTTTTTAATTAGCATTTTAACAGAGACATGTATTATTAACACATTCTTTAAACCTACGTGATAAGATACTGTTACAATTTAAAATAATAATAACATTCAAGTTTTTCACCATGGAGTAAACAAATTAGTTATAGAATCTATATGCACTTATACTAAATAATGTACTATATAATATACTAATAATATACTAAATTAAATAATTAATTAAAATTTATATATGTATGTATATATATATATATATATATATATATATATATATTGCTGTGATAAGGGGTTGTTTAAGGGTGTATTTTATAGCAATGGTCGTGCAGTAACCATTAATTATAATAGGAAGCAGAAAACTGCATTTATTTAGTAGAAAATTGAGTAATAGGGATAGTTTGTAAATAGTAAGCATTTAATACCCTGTATATAGAGCATAAGTAGTTTTAAGCGATGCAAATAAACACATCTCACAATAATAGGACGCATAGTTAGCATAGAAATAGGTAATTCATGCATTAGGTAAATAACAAATATTTAACACCTGGTATATAAAGCTTTAGTAATTTTAAGTAATGCAAACAACGATATTTTTCAGTAGAAGCACGCGTATTTAGAAGTAAGCATAGTTCATGTAATTAAACACGCATTCAAAAAGGATTCTAATTAGTTATGATATAATACTGAGATAAGAGATAAAAGTTAGCAAAGCTTTGTGTAAGTGCGTAGAAGCAATCAACAATTTTTAATAGTAAATGTAATTAAAGATGAGTAAATAGATAAACGTACATGAAAATCGAAATTCAAATTGCATCAGGTAATTTTTCTATAATATGGAAAAGCGATTATTTACTCAAAACACCGCATGGTCTGATAACAAAGCATCTGTAGCAAACAACCATTACTCGAAAAGCCAAGAATGTTACATCAGAAAACCACTTTAAGTGTAGGAAATACAAAGACCTCATTGGTTAAGATTAGTAAGCCAAGTCCACATACAAAAGTGGATCTAGCAATATATTAACAGCGAGCAATGATAACGGGGCTCAATTTCAACTCAACAAGGCCAAACTACGTTACTCTGAATCTAAGAGTAATGCGTAATAATATTATTTTAATAGTAAAATTGTTTAGTGACAGATAGTGCTACGAATATGAAAATTTCTATTGCCGATTAACGTAAGTAAAATTTGGGGAATTTATTTAAACTAATAAGATAATAATAGGGCTTCTGAGGCTGGTGAGAATAATTCATGGGTGTAGAATATTCGGAGGCTGACGATAATAAATTTAAGTTTGACGAAAATAATTCGAGACTGATGATAATTTCGAAATTCCAAAGGGGTGCATAATTCAGTAGATAATATTTTAAATGGGTATATAATAATTCCGAATTGGTGGAGAATAATTTCGAATACGATGTTAATGATCCAAATGGATGGTATAATAATGCATGCAAAATTCTAATTGATGTTGGTTGATAATGGATGCGTTGATAATCATGGTACAATTTTGAGTTGCGAGAAAGAAATAAAGAAGCACGAACTAAACAGACCAGGTTAGATCTTATTAGTTTCAAGACATTTTTTTTCTATTTGAATTTGAATATTGAATTTACCTAATTAAGATAAACTTGTGTAACAGAGTCAGCAACGAACTTTGCATACGTTGAAAGTACGTAATATAATAAAGGGGTTTTGAATGTTCCAGGCTTCTTTGATAAAAGAGTAGTTTTTGGTGACTTTAGATTGATTGCAAAGCATATGATTTTGAGATAAATAAGACTTATAATATTGATTGATTGAAAAGTGTATTTTAATAATTTTCAAAACCTGTACATAATATTTGTTTTCATTATATGGAATTAATTAACTTCATTTTATAATTCAAACAAAGTGGCAATCATAAAGGGGTAAAAGGAAGAAGAATTGATCATCGTAACTTTGTGTAGAATAATAATAAAAGCTAGCCGTGGCAGAATAATAAAATTAATGGGAGTGAAATTTGATTAGGAAAACACAGAGAGGTGGAGTCAAGTAAGAAAACGCCATTGACACCGAGTACGGCGTTATCATATCAAGTTTTATTGGACGGTATAACGACCGTACTCGAGAGTTCCAGTTAATACATAGCAATATATATATATATATATATATATATATATATATATTTATTATAAAAGGTTGTTAGTTATTTTTGGAATATTATTTGTTAAAAACATACAAAGTTAATTGATCATTTGCTTTAATAATTGACGTTTCGGTTGACCTTTGCAACCTTAATCATAATTCTGAAACATGCCACATGTAAACAGTCAATTACATATAAATTGCATACATACTTAAAACTTGATCTTGTCTAGTATCATAAAATAGTCCAAACATGAAGCACATTTAAATATAACAAACACAAATTTACATATTAAAAATTTTAAATGACATGGTACGAGCACATTGTAATGCAGTTGTTATATTACTAAATAGGTCGTTATGATTAAAAATAAAAGAACAAACTTAGCATGTAGTCAACATTAATAATTCTAAGTGAGTGTTTAAACTAATAGATTACAAATTAGTGATCTAATCGCATTAAGGCGGTGTTTAAATGTTGTTGATGAATAATATTGAAATATGTAATATCCTTCACTTACTACTAAACTGTGTTGAGAGGATTGTAGCTGTATAAGTAACAATAAACTATGTTAAGGTTCTTAATATCCTGTTTGCTTTTAATGCAATTTTCTTCTTTTTGTATGTGATACGATTCTAGAAAAAGCCTTTTCCGGTAATTGTCTTCTTTTTCTAAGATTTTAAATGTATCATAATTTGGAATGTGTTTAGTTTCAGAAACATGAATAGCTAACGCACAGTTATTCTTTTTTAACTTCGCATTGCTTTTATGCTGTGTAATCCGGTTGCGAAGCCACTGGTTCGTTTGGCCTATGTAATGGCGTAGACAACTGCACTGGATCTTGTAAACTATATTACTACACATAAGGCTTGTTGTTTTGTCTTTTAGTTTTGTAAATAAATTATTGACAGATTTTTCATAGTTATAGGTTATCATAAGATTGGGTTGTTGTAACATTTTTTTCAGTAAAGGAGTTAATTTTTGAACATAGGGCATACTTTTGTAAGTAACCTGTATGGATTTGTCTCTTGGTTCAGGATGTAAGATGTTAGTATAAATCAGTTTTTTTAATAATTGTTTTGGATAGCCATTGTTGACTAAGGCAATTTCCAAGTCTTTGAGGTTTTTTCTTAGAAAACATGGATCGCTAATTTTCTCAATTCTGTGTTTTAGTATTAGAGCACTGTATTTATTTTATGACTGTAGGAATGATTTGAGTGGAAATTGATATATCTACCTGAATTGGTTGGTTTTGTATAATAATCTAAAAGTAAGGTGTTGTTATCAGATCGAATTAACAATGTGTCCAAAAAGGGTATCTTTCTGTCTAATATAGGTGTGAGTTAAACTTATTAAAACAGTCCTGTGTAAGATCTATACTATTATGGGGAACAAAGCAGATTATATCATCCACATACTTGACAAGAAAAACCATACCAAAAGGTAAGGTTGGTAAAACATTCTCCAATAAGGTATCCATTACAATCTGAGCAACTACAGGAGATAGTGGCGATCCCATGGGTGTACCAAATTGTTGTAGATAGTAGCTGTCTTGGAATTGAAAATAGGTATTACTGAAAATTAAGTTGACAGTAACAATAAAGAAAGTTTTTGAAAAGTTACAGTGTGGTTTGATTTTTTCCCATTTTTCATCAATAATTTTAATTACTAGATCTGTGGGTATATTAGTAAATAGGGAGGTCACATCAAGAGATATCAGAACGTGTCCAGGCGGTAATTGAAAACCTCTATATCTTTTAACAAAATTGAATGTATCAGGTGTGTTATAGTCTTTAAGCGGAAAGGATTTTTGTAATATGTCTGAACAAAATTTGGCTATTTTATATGTTGGGGTATTTACAGACGAAATAATTGGTCTTAGGGAAAGATTTGGCTTATGAACTTTAGGTAGTCCATAATATTTACCAGATACAGAGTTGGTAATTGTTAATTCCTTTTTCTGGATATCAGAAATAAAACCCTTTTTTTGGAGTAACTTTGTGTTCATTTACTTTTTTCTGAATAGTAAATGTAGGGTCTCGAGGTAAGTTTTTATAAGTAGCAGTATCTGTAAGTAACTCACAAGATTTTTGTATATACTCTTGCCTGTCCATGATAACCGTTACTGATCCTTTATCTGCTTTTAATACCATTATATTTCAATATTATTCCTCAACAACATTTGAACACCGCCTTAATGCGATTAGATCACTAATTTGTAATCTATTGGTTTAAACACTCACTTAGAATTATTAATGTTGACTACATGCTGAGTTTGTTCTTTTATTTTTAATCATAACGACCTGTTTAGTAATATAACAACTGCATTACAATGTGCTCGTACCATGTCATTTTAAATTTTTAATATGTAAATTTGTGTTTGTTATATTTAAATGTGTTTTATGTTTGGACTATTTTATGATACTAGACAAGATCAAGTTTTAAGTATGTATGCAATTTATATGTAATTGACTGTTCACATGTGGCATGTTTCAGAATTATGATTAAGGTTGCAAAGGTCAACCGAAACGTCAATTATTAAAGCAAATGATCAATTAACTTTGTATGTTTTTAACAAATAATATTCCAAAAATAACTAACAACCTTTTATTATATTATTACTTGTTACTGAAGTGTGTGTTTATATATATATATATATATATATATATATATATATATATATTGATATGATAACACCATACTCGGTGGTATGACGTTTTTACTTAACGCCACTGCTCTGTGTTCTCACTTCAATCTTACTAGTTTTATTATGATGCCACGACTAGCCCTTTTTAATCTACACAGAGTGCACAACGTTACGATGATCAATTTTCTTTTCCACCCCTTTATGATTACCTATTTGAATTGATAAAACGAAGTTGATTAATTTCATATAATGAACGGAAATAATAATTACAATTTTTGAAATTCTTTAAATACACTTCTCAATCAATCAATATCATATGTATTGTTTATCCCAAAATTTATATACTTTGAATGCAATCTATAGTCACCAAAAACTACCTCCTTACAAAAAAATCTGGAACGTTCTAGACCTCTTTATGATATATTACGTAAGTTTAACGTATGCAAATGTTTCTTGTTGACTTCATTACAAGTTTGGATAAATTGAATAAATTCAGTATTAAAAATTTAAATTGAAAAATATTTTAAAATAAATAGATCTGACCTGTGATATGTTGTTCATGTTGTGGATCAACACCCCTTTGTTGTCTTCAATCGTCTACCAATGCTGTACTTTGTTGAACCAATATTTGAGTACAGTTACTCCTTGTTTTCCAAAAATCACTCTGTGCTTCTTTATTTTATATGTCTTGAATCTCTTCCCTTAAATGCTTTCGACGCAAATCAGAATTGTACCAGATTTGTACCAAAATTCGATTAGAATTGTCCCCTTTGAATCCACTTATAATTAGAACTTCTATATATCAGAAATATACCACCAATATTATCGTTGATGCAGACTTGAAATGTCCAGTATTATTGTCGACGCAAATTTGAAGTATTCAGTATTATTGTCGACCCAGATTTGAAGCCCTATTATTATAAATATTTAATTTAAATCAATTACCCAAATTCTACTTACGTTTTCTATAAAAAAAAACGGCAAAAACTCTTCATAATTGTTGCACGATTTTCACTGTAACCTGAACTTGATATTCTATTATACTTTATTTATTTTATGCGTGGATTTTTGGTTAACAGTGTCGCAGTTTCGACGTGCATCAGTTGTCAACTGACTTGTCTCATCACTGCTCTGTGTTAAATAGCCTCGTACCACTACATGTGGGCTGGGTTTTCAAGCAGTTCTGCCGATTATCTCAACCAACCAGGTCCTGTCTTCAACATTCCCTGCATTTGAAAGTGGTTTCTGATGTAATTAATTCGGATTTCCGTGTAATGGTGTTTATGTGCTATTGATACTTTGTTATCTTTGTCATACGTTGTTTTGTGCAGATATTGCTTTTTGTACAAAATAAATGATGTAACTTTAATGCTGTTTTCGTTCATGTATTTTTTCGTTTTTGAAACTGCGTTTTCTTATCAAAGCGCTTATTGTTTAAGCGTAATTGCATAAAGCTCTGTTAGTTTTTATCTACTCTACTGCGTATTTATTTTATAAATTGTAGAACACTTCTCAACGCGTGTTTAATTACATGTACGATTATTTCTCTGCTGAATACGTGTTTCATTGTTGAAAGATATGCTCACTGGCATTACTTAAAATTAATAACGGTCTATATACAGAGTGTTAAATGCTTGCTATTTACATAATGTATGAATTACCTATTTTTCTGCTGAATACGCATTCTATTGCTGTAAGATATGCTTACTTGCATCGTTTAAAGTTAATTATGGTCTATATACAGGGTGTTAAATGCTTTCTATTTACATAATGTACGAATTACCTATTTTTCTGCTAAATAAATGCAGTCTTCTGATTCCTATTGCTATTTATAGTTGCTACACGACCCTTGCTACTCAATACACCCCCCCTAAACAACCCCTTATCACAGCAATATATATATATATATTGCTGTGATAAGGGGTTGTTTAAGGGTGTATTTTATAGCAAAGGTCGTGCAGGAATTAGAAATCATAATAGGAAGCAGAAAACTGCATTTATTTAGGAGAAAATTGAGTAATTAGGATAGTTTGTAAATAGTAAGCAGTCAACATCCTGTATATAGAGTATAAGTAGTTTTAAGCGACGCAAATAGTAACAATAAGACGCATAGTTAGCATAAAAATAAGTAATACAGGCATTAGGTAGATAACGAATATTTAACACCCTGTATATAGAGTTTTAGTAAATTTAGGTAATGCAAATAACGATATTTTTCAGTGGAAGCACGCGTATTTATAAGTAAGCATAATTAGCGTAATTAAACATGCATTCAAAAGAACATTTTGGATGCAGGTTAGAGACAGATGACCATATATACACATATGAGAGAGGTGTGTTTTGGGTGCTTGGGTTGATGCCAGTCGCCGGGGAACTTCGACGAATTTGACAGCCGTTGGAAATTTTAATGAGGGTTTCGGAGTAAGATGCTTATTTGTTATTAAAAATTCTGAGATTTTCGAGACGGTTGGCAAACGACTGCCAAGTTTACGGTGAAAATTTGAAGGTTAATAGCTGTATTTGTAGAATTGAACGACGGTTAGAATGTTGTGTGCATGGGTTTATGGAATCGGTAGACCGTTTAACAAAGTTTACCAAGAAAGCGTGTTTGTGGGGTGGTGTGAAACGATTCGAGGGGCATCTTTGAGTCTATATAAACCAAGAGGAGGCGGTAAACGCTTTCTTTTCTTTTTCGATCTTCAGCCAAGCTTTGAACTACAATAGTAAATTAGTGACTAGTGAGTTTGAGATTTTTAATAAATTAAATATGCACAAGTTGGTGTAAGATTATATAGCAGTCGTAAACTGACAAAATACATTTTGAAAAGCGAAGCTTGATGTACATAAGCAGACGTTTTCATATTTTTGGTTGGAGGTGCTTGTTGTGTACTGACTTGGAGTAGTGGATGTTGATGGACTAGTAGCGGATGTACGTTGGTTTGGAAGTACCATGCATTGGATGCAGAGAGATCTGGGTAGATGATTGCTATTCCTGATGGTGTGAGTCAACTTGGGGTGATTCCGGTACGTGCAGTCATGAAGGACTGCATCAGAGATGGTTTCAGGGCAGAGATCTTCATACATTCCAGGTAACTAAACTACATAAAAACTTTTTAACTGTGGTGATTGTTTGGTGATTATGACATTTTGTGCTTTTTGGGTGGATTTTGTTGAATTTTATGGACATAATGATGGATGAATTACCTTTGATAAGGAATTCTTTGAAAATATGTTTATGTAAAATTGTATATTATAAAATGAGTGTGTAATATTGGCTTTTGTACTAAGTAAACTGGTTTTTGGTAATTTTCAGTGCAGTAATTAGCACTTAGGTACAGAAAGGTTTTTACTATGAGCTCCTATTAGACTTGGGGTTTTAAAATATATTTAGGAATAAGCCCAGTTACTTTTAATAATCATAGATGTAAATATAGAAATTTTGAGATAATGGTATTTTAAAATGAGATCATTTAAAATTGAAGACTGTTGTTAGATATTCAAGGTGTGAATTAAGAATGTTAAGACAAAGATTTTTGGGTAGTGATTTGATGTTATAATAAAGTGTGATGTAATTTTGGTGGTCAATTTTTTTTTTCTTTGAATAGTAGGGTAGTATTTTCATAGACCAACTGAGCAGCTGTGGCGAATATCCCTAAGGAAGCAGAGCAAAAAGGACTGAAGGTTTGGTGTCTTACATGTTTCAGGTAGTTTCAGAGTAATTTATGTCGTCCCAATGCTGGGGATTTGTTGTCAGGTAACTTTAGAACTATATATATATATATATATATATATATATATATATATATATATTCAAAAGAATTGTTTAATGCTTGAACAAGATCGCTAACATAATTGAACCAAATGGATAGATACTGGGCTCTCCTTCTAGTGTTGCTCTGCGTCAAACTTTCAGCATATTTTATGGAATGTGCAAATAGTCTTGTATTATCTTACATTTTGTCAGTATCAGTACCAGCTTGGTTACTTATGTTTGAGTTTAGACAAGCTAACGATATATGTTCTAATGATTTACAGTCAAAGAATACAATATTATAGTCTGAAACGAAAACATGCTACTTGTCTTCTTCATGCAAATCAATGAAAGTTTTGGATATATTTCTGGCCGCACCATCTTTTACATATGCTTGATGGTGGAAACTCATAACATGCTTAAACTTATTTAATCCTATTCCTGCTCTGGTAAAAGAAATAGGCAAAAGTAGTTTTACTTTTTGTTGCTTTGATGCATCTTAAATTGTGATATGTGGTATAATTGGTGGGTACGTTTGACAGTATTATTCATCTTGAAAGAGTTACTAGTTTTCTGACAGAAACATAAATACTACCTATATCAACACCATTTTGTGTAATTAATAAGGTCAAGACAAGTCCTTTACCGGATAACTGAATGCAGATTCTGTTTGACATGCTTGAAGCGATCAATGTGTTTTAGCGTTAATTAAGTTTCCAACGACGATTACATAATCTCTAACTTCAATTTCATTTATTGCAGGAAATATGGTGGTTTTCTTTTTTTAATATTGGTTTTATTGCTCCAGAAAAGAATTGCTACTATCCGTTTGGTTTGAAGTTTCAACAACTGATACATTGTTTTTGTCAGAATGTTCCATGTTCGACATACAATGATTAACATAATCAGAGCTCTTGCAAGCAGAGGCTTTGATAGATAAAGGATTCTGTTGTTGCTATTTCTATAGCAATTTCTTAAACGATGGCTTGTGGGTAATAGTGATTTTTGCATAATTTTAAAGTGAAAATAACAATAAAATAAGCTTATAATAATGAACCACTTATGTTTCGTATATTGCCAAGAAATCATGTTTAAATTGCCACTTGCACAACTAATAAAGATATGTTTTTAATTATAAAAATTAAACAACTTTTATTCTTAGCACTGAAAACACATCCTTTCACTATGAAAATTTGTGTGTATATGTGTGTTTAATAAATTATTCCAGATTATTAGTAATTCAGAAATAATGTTTTAAATCAAACTAGTTGTCATTAATTGCACCTTCACAGCAACGACAGCTTAGTTATAATATTAATTGCTATTTTATATTTGTATTTTTGTAAATATTTTGAGTTTGTTTATTGTCTTTGTACCTATTCAGTTATGCAGTCATTTGAAACATGCAGTGTTTCACTTTGTTTTATCATTTTTTCTTATGCAATTTGTTTTGTTAAGTATATTGGCATGAAAATAATCTAATCTATTTTTAAAATAAACTTGCTAATAGATAGTTTCTAATAGCATTTAATTAGGTTGTGAACATTATAATAAATACTTTATAATCTGAGGGAGTGGATTTTGATATCATTGCACTTTACGCTCTTATCTAAAAATATTTCCACTTATTATTAAACACGTTTTTCTGCTTTATGTGTATTTGTTTTGCAATTGTATGCTTCTATACAGGTAGTAAATATTCTGTTGTGATGTAAATCTTAGTAGTATTAGATTACAGTTAAGCACAGGAGCTGATATTTATTGTAACTTTTATTACAGGTTTACAGCATCATACAATGCAACCACAGGCATTACAGCAACCGCCCAATGTTGCACCTACACCTCCAGCACAAATTCATCATTCACATGTAACACAGACCAAGGAACTTAATACAGCATCTCTTTGCAGAATAGGACAAGAAACAGTACAAGACATAGTGAGCAGAACTTTAGAAGTTTTTCAGGCATTAAAAACAATCCAGGTAGAAAAGTTATTTCTAAGATAGATTAATATTTTCTTGGTTTTTTAGCCACCTAATGGCATAACTAGTCCTGTCTCAAGTAATGACAAAAAGGCAAAAGTACAAGAATTACTTAGAACAATAAGAGTATTATTTAAGCGCTTGCGGTTAATTTATGAAAAATGTAATGAGAATTGCCAAGTACAGGGAATGGAATACACACACATTGAAAGTTTAATTCCTTTAAAAGATGGAGGTGATCCAAAACATGATGAGAAAAAGAACTCTGAGTCTTATAGGTTAGCCTGTGAGGAAGGTAAAGAAATCATGGAACAGGTTGTGTTAAAAAATAAGCAGTTAAAGGAAGTAATCGATCACCTTCGACGTATTATTTGGGAAATTAATACATTGTTAACCATGCGAAGATCATAACGATTTACAAAGGTATTATATTTAGTATTTATTTTTCAAATGCTGTTTATAGTCTTAATACTTATAATAAAATGCAGCATTATGTACCTCTTTGTCTACTACATGTTCATTTTGCTATGTGTTTAATCTGCCTTACGTTATAGTTTAGTTTTAACTCAATTACTTTTGTTTAATCATCCATATACCAGTGAGTTCAAGACTTAGTCTATTTTATTGCTTTTAACATTTTGCATGAAAAAAGTAATACACTTTAACTATGCAAAAATGATAACGACTTGCGAAGGTATTCTATTCAGTATTTATTTTTCAAAGGCTACTTATATGTCGAATGCTTATAGTAAAATACACCAAATGTTTCTGTATCCAATGCATGTTAGTTCTTATTTTGTGTTTATACTTCAGGTAACTCAAAGACTTTCTTGTATAGCTTAGTTATAACAAACTATTTGTGTTTAGTCAGCTTTATCAGGGAATCGATTTAGTCTATATTATTTTTCCTTTAATTTTTAATCTTACCGAAGTAAACAGAAAAGTACAGCTTACTGGAAATTGTGCTATTTAAGTAAAATTGACAATCTCTTGGTAATGGTAGGAATATGTATCTTATAATTCTTTTATGAGGATTTTAGATTTTTTATTGATTGTCATAAATTAACATGTTACTAATATCATAGTTTTTTCCAGGTAAATATTTGTCAGTTTATCCTTCATCTACATATAATCATAGTAATAATTTTATAATTATATATATATATATATATATATATATATATATATATATTAGTACAATTGGATGGTAGAATAGGCATTAAAAAATAATTGATTGTCTTGTGAGACAAGATAACTGTCTCGAAAACTCAATATATTCTCGAGTATGGGGTACATACAACCCTAAAAGTTGAGACACTGACTTGGTAATAGTTATGATGCACATTTGCATGGACAGAACAATCATCAACTGTTGAGAATTTGATTAATCATAAATGTTTTAGGTTGATACATGTTTTAAATAGTTTATAGTTGCGTATAAGCTGAAGGTATTATTTATTGCCTATTACTGAATTTTAAGGTATTTAAATTACTAAAGTTTGCACCTTAAATTTGAAATTTATTTATTTCGACTAATTTTTAATAACTAAAGGAATACATTGTAAAAAAGACTGAAATTATGCATAAAAGTAATTATTTAAGATTTATTTGTTCTCCTTTAATTGATTTTGGTTATTGAATAATTATTGATATAGTATTGAACTTCAGTTAGTTATAAAACTGATGAGCTCTAAACTAATTTAACTTGTTTTATGATTCCTTTTGAGCTTAGAACTAGAGTTATAGGATTCAATGATTACTATTGTTTTCTACATTATTACCTTCACCTCATTATTTTCTTAAATTAAATTAAAAAATTATTGAAATAGTCAAATGATTTAAATATAATTTCCATTTTTATCCTACTTGATTTATCTTCTTTTAACAGATACATAATATACTCTATACACCTTGTCTATTATATACGATTCCAGACTGCATAACTTTGGCGAAACATGCAGTTGCTGAAGGTAAGCCCAATGGAACCATATTAAATTGAAATATCTGCTTTTTAACAAAAATTCCTGAGTATATTTTTGAATGTTGTTGTAATGAAATTAACCGAAATGAATGACATAAATCCAGTTCTGAAAATACTTCCTTCCCACTCAATCTAAGATATTCTCCATGGATGGTTGACTATGAAATTGTGGCTTAGTACGTTTGTTGATCTTTTTCTCATCTAAACACAAACGAATATTTCTTTATGACTAAAGTATTTATAAAATATGTATGCGACCTTTCTATTATGCAATTTTTAAGCATCTTATTGATCTCTTTTCTGACTTTCTCTATAAATATAGCTGGTATCAGATAAATTTGCTTATAGGACTATTATTCTTGAATTTATGATAATACCCCAAAGCAAGTTTTGATTCTACTCCAACTAATTTTCCATGCTTTCTCACTAGCAACTTACTCTCTTCTTCTACTTCCTTTGGACACTTTACACTATCTACTTCAGGATGCTATAATACCTCACCTAACTCAAACCTGGGTGGATTAATACACTCATTATCTTCTTATATATCTATGTTATCATACCAGTTAATTATTTTATCTGTAGTTATAATAACTACATCTTAGTTTAACTATGAAATCCATCCCATAATGTATCCTAACTTCAACTCAAGTATATCAAAAAACCAATGCCTATCCTCGGCATTACTTAAATAAAAACCCAACATAATCATTTTCAAATACAACTGAGTATTATCTTTATATTTATTCAATGTGAGTAGTAGATGCAAAACAGGGATTCTGCTACCACCTTCACATCACTCCACATTCCTCCATATTACTCCACAGCACTCCACATCACTCCACACACCTCCACATCACTCCACATCACTCCACCTCCACATCTCTCCACCATTCTCTATGCACCTCCACATTCCTACACATCACTCCACATTCTTCATGTTCCTCCACATACCTCTACATCCCTCCACATACCTCCACATGCCTCCGCCTTTCACAAACTGGAGTTGTTATTGAGATATTTATTACACTCGTTTATTAGGTGGTGTTTAACGTAATTACTACACAAATTTGAAGGTATTTTTTCCAATCAACACTATCAGCGCAAATATTGTAATTTAACAATTTTATTTAATTAGGTAAACGTAAAAGCAATTAAGTTGAATGTTTCAATGTAGGTATATATATATATATATATATATATATATATATATATATATATATATATGAAAGACAGTTAAAACCTCTTAACATCTACACTATCGATTCATTCAAAATTATTACTACCTCGTGTTATTGTTTAATGCGCAGATTCCATTATAATTTAAAGATTAACTTAAGAGTGCTACGTTAAACTTAAGAATAAGAAAACAAGAGAATTTAATACATTTATTAATAATTTTTGCTGATGTTGACGATACAAATAAGTAAAACAAACTTTATCAAGAAATATATACAGTTATTCTTAGCTACACGTAGAATTACCAAATTATAAATTTAGGAAATTGTGCTTTAGAATATCCCTCGTTCACTGTGAATCTGAAAATAGAAAAAAGTAATAGAAACATAAAAGCAAAAAAGTGATATTATAACTAGCAAGAAAAATAAGGTTTAAGGAGAATATTGTAGTTGCTCAGCAGACACCACGCGGAGGTAACACAATGTCTAAGTGGATAAAAATGGTAGGAAACTAGGATTGGGAAAGGTAGAGGATATAAACTTACAACTCATCATCATTGTTTCCTATTCTGAACTAATCTACTCATTTCCCTGAAATTTACACACTCTGCATCTATCACTATTTGATCTAGGTCTAATCCACCTCCTTTTTCCTATCTCTGCTTGTAATATATCTTATACTATTCCCCAAATATGCCTTAGGACGTATTCTGCCCTTCTATTTCTTCTATTTTTTTCCACAGACATCTGTATTCTCCTACTATTTCTATAACCTATTTGTTATTAACTTTGTCTGTCCATGCTATCTTCCTCATACATCTGAAACACAACATTCCAAAAGGCTGCTACTGTTTTTCTGTCTGCTTTTCCTACTACCCGAATTTCATAGGTATACTGTGTTGTGCTCCACACATATGCTTTCAACAATTTTCTTCTTATTTCTATGTTTGTTGTCTTTGATCACAGGTGCTGTTCTTTCTTGTTAGATAAAGTTTGGTCCCCTTCTATTGTTTTACAATTATATACCCTATTTCTCCAACATTCAGTGGTTGTGAAGGTAGCAGCCTGTGGCTGCCAAGTCCCCTTCTTCACATGAACATTTGGTGCTTTAATATTTTTTCCAATATATCTTTTCGCACGGTCAACATTAATTGCAGATATTTTACAACCAACACTTGTAGTTGTTTATAATAATCATCAGATTTACCTGCGCTTATTTTTTTGTCAATTGGTTTCCCATCTTAAAACTGGTTGGACACGTACCTCCACTTATTTATATTCTGAGCTAGCCTACACAGTTCTCTGAAGTTCCCATACAGCCTATATACAGATCGGTTTTCTTTCTATTGTTTCCTAATTATATGCCCTATTTTACCGAGATTCAGTGGTATGTGAAGGGGGTTAAGCAGCTTGTGGCTGCCAAGATTCCCCAACACTTAGACATTTGCCAAATTAATAGTTATCCACTAAATCCTTTCACATAATTAACATTACTCGAGAATATTGCACAACCAATACCTGTAGTTGCATATAATAATCATCATGTTTAAGTACAGTTATTTTTTCGTCATTAGTTTATCCCTCATGGGACTGGTTGGATGCGTACCTCTGTTGATTTCTATTCTGAGCTAGCCTACACATTTCCCAGAAATTCCTACAGCCTACATCCTTCATTATCTGTGTGCAATAGTCTAACCTAGGTCTGCCCCTACTTCTCTTTTTTTCTATCTCTGCTTCTAATATATTCCACACTATTCCTTCATGCCATAATATGTGGCCTATCATCCTATTTCTCATATTTTTTTATTGTTTTTCACACAATTGTTTCTTCCCCTACTTCTTTGTTCTTAACTTTGTCTGTTCGTAATATCTTCATCATACGTCTGTAGCACCACATTTCAAAGGCTTCTTTTTCTTGTCCGCTTCTCCTACTGTTCAGGCTTCACAGTCGTACAGTGCTGTACTCAACACATGTTTTAAGCAATTATTTCCTTGTTTCTATGTGTATTGTCTTTGAACACAGTAGTTGCTTTTTCTTTTTAAATATAGCACGACCTTGTGCTAATCTTTGTTTTATATCTTTTGCGCTTTTCCCATCTTGCGTTATTTGGCTTCCTAGGTAGCAGATATCCTTTATCTCTTGTAAGTTTTTGTTACCTATTTGTATTCTTGTTTTTGATTTATTTTCCCTTCCTTAGCATACTAGTACTTTAGTTTTATTGTTGTTAATTTTCATACCGTATCTCTCTGTTAGAACCGTTTCCATTTCATTAAGAGCAGCTTCTAACTCTTCTTTGCTAGATCCTAATATTCCTATATCATCTGCATATCTAAGCATATCAATTTTTTGCCTCTGCATAGTATTTCCAAATGTCTTCCTGCATTTGACAGTATTCATTGCCTCTTCAATGTACATGTTAAAAATTAACGGGGAATAGGACACATCCCTATCTCACCCCTTTCCTAATGTTTATTTCTTTACGTTCCTGCTCTAATTCTATTACTGCTGTTTGCTCTTTGTATAAGCTATGTACTATTCGTCTATCCCTGTAACTCAGAGCTAAAATAGTTTCTTGTGTTCCTCTGTTTTGCCTAAACCCAAATTGATCTTCTCCTAGTATTTCTTCAGCTCCTTTTTTCATTCGTCTTTGTACAATTCTAGTTAATATTTTTGACACATGTGCTGTCAAACTTATTGTTTGAAAATTTTCACATCTATCCGTCTTTCTTTTTTGGTATAGTTTCTATGATGTTACGTGTGAAATCTTTGAGTATCTCGCCTGTCTCATACATATAGCTTACAAGTTGGAAGAGACGTTCTGTTACTGCTTTTAGAGTTTCTGCTTGCATCTTATCTGTACCCAGCACCTTACCATTTTTCAGACCTTTTAATGCTGATTCAAACTCATCTCTAAGTATAGGTTAGCCCAGGTTGTCATTTTTAATGTCTGATTCCTGTTCTAATGCTGTTAGTTCCTCTCCGGCATATAAATTCCCTATATATTCTTGCCATCTACCCATTTTCTCTACATTTTCTATAATGACGTTTCCTCTCGCATCCTTTATATTTTTGCTATACGGTTTTATATCCCTAAAATTCATTCTAATTAGTTTGTATGCCTCATCTGTGTTTTCTATTTCCATCTTAGTTTCTACCTCTTTGCACTTTTCATCAATCCATTGTTCTTTGGCTTCCTGCATTTGCGAATAATTTTCCATGTTATGGCTTTGTATCTCTGTTTTCTGGTTTCGTCTGATTTATTTTTATATTTTCGTTTTTCTTCTATTAAATTCAGGATATCCTTTGTTATCCATGGTTTCTTTTTTTTTGTGTATACCCCAGACTATCTCTGGCCGCCATGTATAAGCTGGATTTAATGTTATTCCATTCTGTTTCTACTTCCTTAGTATCAGAAATTTTACCGATATCCTTCAGAATTCATTTGACTTTTTTTCGAATATTTCTTAAATATCTTTATCTTTTAGTTTCTCTAAGTCCAAGTGATTTTTTCCGTTTTTTTCACATTCTTAAATTTAAGTGCGGCCTTCATAATTACGATGTTGTTGTCAGTATCTATAACTGCTTCTGGGTAGCTTCTACAGTCTTTTACTTGATTCCTAAACTGTTGTCTAACAAGAATGTAATCTATTTGATATCTTCCTATATCTCCTGGCATCTTCCACGTATAACGTCTTCTAGCATGATGTTGAAATAATGTATTTGTGATGATTAAATTGTTCTTGTTGCAAAAGTCTACCAGCCTATTTCCCCTGTTGTTTCTTGTGCTTAAACCAAATAAACCTACTACTGCTTCTTCCCTACTCTCCTCTACCACTGCATTAAAATCCCTCATTATTAAATTTTCATGTCCTGTTACGTATCTGAATATGTCTTCGATATCTTTGTAGATTGCTTCTACCTCTTTGTCACTGTAGCTAGAGGTGGGTATATATATACTTGTATTATTACTGTGTTTACCGGTTTAGATTATAATCTAACCATGAGTACTCTTTCGTTCTTTTGTAAGTAATTTTCTAAACAGTGTTCTATCTTTTGTCGCATAACTATCCTCACACCGGAATTTCCTTCCTCTGCTTCTGTATGAATTACCCTGAAGTTTCTTTTCCAAAAACCCCCACCTCTGGCCACCAAACTTTGCTAATCCCTACTATGTCTTGTACTAACCTATTCATTTCAATTGTCAAGTTTTCTAACCTAGCTACTTGCTTCATACTTCTAACATTCCACGTTCTGACTCGTAAAATGTTCCAGACTCTTATTCTGAATTCCAATTGCATCTTCCGAAGTAGTCTCCTCCTGGAGATCCGAATGGGGAACTATTTTAACTCCGGAATCTTTTACCTCAGAAAATGCCATCATGTTTATTACAATTTAAGTACGCAGTGTACTTGGGAGGTAATGTGGTGGTTTCCCGTTGCCTTCCACATCACACTAGTGTGTCTTAGACTACCATACCGACCTCTATAGTCTCTGCCAATCTAAGTGCCGAAAGAGCTGCTGCCCTCTTTCGGGAACCTGTCTTAGTCTGGTTCTTCACTAACGATCCTATTACTTTGGTTGGATCTGTAGTTTGGCTCTTTAGCTCATTAGAACACGCAAGCCATTTCACCTGTTCTAGTAATCTAGAACTTCGGCAAGGTGCAGGTCCATTCGAAATGGAAACTTACAACTAATATATACAAAATATACATAACTTAAAACTATGTGAAATAAAATTTATCAATGTCTTTATGGCCCATGCATACATATTAACATATCCGGGGATGACGAATCGATTATCATCATCCCCAGATAAACTAATTTTAATTATAAGTTTTGTATACACTGTATGTTTAGTGCTGCATATACACAACATTGTATGCATGAGGGGTTTACCATTTTTAAACACAGTATTCCTGTAATCCTCTACATTAATTTGCTTATTTACTACATTGCGGCTAATGCCTTTAATCTTTTTCACTACATCTTTGATTTCATTATTGCACAGCCTCACGTTTTTCGTGAATGATATAAACTTCTTTTTGTTGATGGGTATTATGGAAACCCGCTCTCTGTCACAATGCAACTCTTTGATAATAAAGTGAGTCGTAGCCGCCACGGTTGTGGAACACAACAGGGATGAAACTGGGCATCCTGTATTTTATGTTACCTTTGGCATGCGTGGCAAAGCGGAATTTTCCAGTTTTGTGATTGTGGTCTCTCTATCATCACTCAGAGGGTTATTGCATATGCCACAATCGGTGATGGCATAAAACAGTAGCTCATCTAGAGGGTCCAACGGTTCCATCGGCACATTGGTTTTAAGATTTTGCCCAATCTTCTTCTTTCTTCCTTTACTCTTCTTATGAAGACCTGTGCAGCATCTGGCACTCTGTATAGATCGAATTTGTTTAAGCCATCATCGTTAGTGCATGAAACTGTACGGCTCATGCATCTGTACACTGCTGCTATGTGACCTGGACTCTTCTGACATAGCTGCACTGATTGGTTTTAGGACCGATTCAAAATCTGCATATATCACGAATGGTACATGCATTTGTTTGTGTACATTATTAAATTCCAGTGTTGTTGAAAGCGTTTGGCATTTTGGCAACCACATGGTTGCAGTCATTCTCTGCATGTCTATGTAGCTCTTCCTCACTACGGAAATACACCAAACATCCATCACAAAGCCATTTATGCGTGCGTTCTTTTTGATAGCTGTTCCCAACCAATTAGTTCAGATTTGCAATCCAGCAGTAGTGCTCTTGCACACCATCTTGGACATACCTTCTACCTCGAAAACGTTGATGCTAATGTCATTGAGCTACTCAAACATGGGGATATAGGATATCTTAACAGGAAGATCAATACCCGTCAAGTTGAGGACGGTGGTGTAATCGGGATACATAGATACCCATTCAGGATGTTGTTGTATGGGATACAGTGCAGCTACAATACTACATGCAAAACATGCCTGGTCTTCATTTTGGATATTTACAACCGTCTTCTTATCCCAGATCTACTTGGGTAGATTGATGTAGAACGATCCACGCAGCGGTGCATATTTGCTAGTATTAATATCCGGGTGAAGGATCTGCTGGAGACTCCAACCTAAAACAGAATAACTTACTGTGCTAACACTTTATTATAGGACATACCTGATTCCTTTTGCTGGAACTCTTCAGACTTTACAGTCATCACCCTCGACAAGGAACTGTAGACCTCCTCCAAGACCGTGGAAAGGGTAATCAAGGTGATTTTTAGTAATAAACGACTTTGTGTCGTTAACACGCTTCTCCTCTCCTCCCATCTTGTTGTAAAGCCCACACAATTCGCAGTTGATCTTAACAACTTTGTGGATCTCCAACTTGTCGCCAACCAATCGCAGAAAACTGTGGATCTGTTGCTGCAGGAACTCTTGCACATCTGCAACACCATCGACATTCTTCACTTGATATGTTGCGATCCGGGACTTGAAGGCGGTTGCGATGATTTCAACTGCTGTATCCCCATCCATAGTGCTATCAGTGACAGCCTTATGCGCATTTGTACTTAGGTGTGCTGCGTGCAATGACGGGTATGTTTACTATGTTTACTATGCACTTAACATCTGCACAAGAGATTTTTGGGGTAGGTGCATCTGCCGCAGGTGGAGCTCTACGTTTAACACCAGTTGACGAGGATGGTTCAGCGTCTGGCAGAAGTAGTGCTGCTTGTTTACCGCTTGCAGAAGCGGATGGTAAGTCATACATGATACCACAATGACACTTCAAGCTATCGTTTCTGCTAAAGATGGAGTTGCAGACTTTGCAGGAGAACACACCACCCCGAGCCGTTGCCACAGGAAGAGTAACCAAACTGTGCACACGTTTACGATGATGGTTTAGACTATTTTTCAGGGAGAAGACTGTTGAACACATATCACAGGTAATTCTTTCTTGTTTGATTCCATTTTCTGCAAATAAAGGCGATCATTAGAGCACTTTTAAAAGTAGTCTTGATTGGTACAAGACTGATTAAGAACTGATGCTCCACTTGACAGCGTTGGTTTATATACCCACGGACAAGATTGCTATACAACCAGCGATAACGTAGTTATAAGTGTTGAACCTGTTGGTGCTTGTTTGGGATTCTTAGAATTAATACGTCAAAGCAATTAGCAAAATATAAAGTTAATGAGGTTTATTTTCCTGTTGTCACTTGCACTTCCTAGAATTAGTAGTTAATGAGATAAAGTTAATGCAAGTCGAGGTCAAAGAGTGGTCTGTGTGCGTTCACCCACCAGTATATAAGACAGGGAAACAAATACCAAACCCTGATTTAATTTAGTATCGTCAAGCACAAATTAAAAGTAATGGATTTCGCCGGTGTTGACGTTACAAGTGATGGAATGCGATTTGACCTTATCAAGCTGGTTGGTAAGACTACGTACAATATAAATTCTTCGCATTACCATAATGTGAAAGTTTGTTTCGATTTATATGGTGGTTTGAGGCTAGTGGTTCAGATTGTGTGCTGCAGCAGTGTGCAAAAATTATGCAATTAAAACGTATTACCACGAATGGACTGATTTTTGCAATTTCTAAGTGGAATATAAAATTAGGCAATTTGCACAAGAAGTAAAATACGTAAAATTTGCTTGCTCGCGTAGCAGACAAAATAATATTGCAGCTGGATTACAAATTTGAAGTGAAACTGGCAGCGGATACATCTAATAGAAGTACTTGGATGACAAACAATTTTGGAAAAAGAAAACACATTTAAAATCGAAATTGAGAAAAACCGAAAGTTGGTGTTTATAAATGAACTTGAGTGTTTTAAACTATTTCATATGCACGAATTAATAAGCTACAAATTGCAAGAATTAACTGTTGAGATTTATTAAAATTTAGAAGAAATTTTTGAAGGTCTCAAATGCAAATGGAAATATTGAACTAACAGATAAAGAAAAAGGGAAAGTGAGAGCCGCACAAGTTGGCATTTATTCGACTACTACAGTAGCACGAATTACCAAGCGGTTTTGGAAATACTTATATGTCACTCTAGCGATTACTTAAATGATGTGACAGTGACACAATCGCTGATGCAATTATTCAGAATATTCACGCTTTCCGATTCCGTTGATTCTGGTTATGGTAGCACATGCTGCACTTCAACCCTATAAAGCGTCCAAAGAAAAGACCTGATGAGTTGTATGAATAAATGTTAAAGTTATTATTATAAAATTACAATTACTGTTAACTTATAAAAATTATAAATTAAGTTGTAAATAATTTATGTTAATTTATGGATAGCAGGTTGTATAAGGTATAAATAAATAGAGACGTTTTGCCTATTTTTGTTCATTCATTTGGTTTTTGTGTAGGTATATACATCCATGATTGCTCATTTAGGTGGAGGATTTGTTAACAAAGTTATAAACAACTTACAGTTTGAGACCCACATCCCATTTTATCAGTTTTGCAGACCCGGAACTAAACTAGGTTGGAAAAGCGATTGGCTAGAGGGGATCCTGGGATTAATGAGTTGGACCGTCTGTGCAGAGACCACGACATTGCATACGCCAAGTATTCTGACGATCTTCCAGCAAGACCATCGAGCAGATAAAGTTTTAGGATAAGGAGCTTTGGAGAGTCAAGTCCAAGGATGCAAAGTTTGGTGAAAAGGCTGCAGCTTGGTTTGTGAGGAATGCGTTGAAAGCGAAGAGAAAAAGGGGTATGGGTATGAAGAAAAACAAATTAAGCTTTAAAAGCGGATTCTTAAAAAACGACCCCTCTCTCCCCCCCCTAAGGAGACCCAAACTATTGGAGGACTTACTATCTACACTGTACTGAAAGTCAAGAACAGCTACTTTAGTTGCAGGTCGCGAGTATATACCCGTCACAGTCTGAATGGTAACTTGTCGACTTTGGTTGTTTTTGCCAATAGTTTCAACCTTCATCACTATGCCTTTTTTCATGATTGGCGTTCTTTCTTGTCCACTTTGTAGTGCGGTTCAATTTGGTGAGATACTTTTTTAGCCATCTCTGGCAAAATCGCCCCGCCGTTTCCTGAGACAGCTCCCACTTTCTGACCAAGGTGTCACCTTTATCATCGTACAGTAGGAACAGTTTGGAGGCGCCTGACTTGCCCAGCAAAAGGTGGTTTGACATTGTTCTTTCCTTTGCCTCAGGATCAATCGGTATATACGTCAATGGACTGGAATTTACAATCGATTCTGCTTCCATAAGAAAACACCTTAAAATTTCGTCGTCTTTATTTCTCGTAGACATGGCAGCAAATAAACATTTTTTGACTGAGCGCACCATGTGTTCCCAGCAACCACCCATTTGTGGTGCTACGGGAGGAATAAAGATCCAGTGTATTTGGTCGCACTTGGTTCTGTAATCATTAAGAGTGATCCTACTATACAGTCGACGTAGTTCGTTGTCGACTCCTCGAAAGTTCGTTCCATTGTAATTACGAACTCAAGGGGCAGTCCTCTTCTCACAATGAAGTTTCGTATCGCCATCATGCAAGAGCTTTTGTTAAGATTATGCACAATTTCTAGATGAATGGCCCTTATAGTTAAACAGGTAAACAGTGCCACTTGCCGCTTTTCCACTCGACGACCAACAACTACAAATAAAGGCCCAAAGTAATCAAGTTCCACATACGAGAACGGTGCAAGATTTGAAGCCGCTCTAGCATAAGGATGATCTCCCATTTTAGAAGCCAGGGTCCTGGCTCGTCCGTTCTTACATTTTTGACACTGAGACCTCACTTCTTTCAATACGGCTTGCAAATGAAAAATCACAAACTTCTGCCTGATTTAATTTATGGTTGTTTCGTGATGGTAGTGGTGAAATCTAGTGTGATAATGTTGCACGAAAAGGCGAGTTACATAATGATCTGGGAACATGATGATAGGGTTTATTGTGTTGTATGTAGTTCCAAGCACACGATTTGCTTGTCCGCACATTCTTAACACCTGATTGTCGTCTAGGAACGGCGTGAGTCGATATAAAGAACTATTTTTTTCTAGCGTACGCTCGGCATCTGGAGTCAAACTTATAACTTCCGAGGAATACACTTCATGTTGTACTTCACAGTATAACAAGTTTTACAAAATCATCAAATAAGCACAAAAAAGAATATCAAAGTTTCCAAAATTAGTTACCTTGAAATCATCACCGCTCCTGGATTTGTAATCCTACCATTGATGACTGCTGTCCCATACACAGACTGCTCATACCTGCATGTCTCCAAGTTGTAGATCACCATCCGTGGAGGTCATCACCCACTTAAATTTCTCCAGCTATCAATGGATAGTACATCAAACCGTCCATGCTTTCCTTACTGCTTCATTTATCATATGTACACCATCAATTCAATTCATCTACTCTCTACACCATGTATGTGCATCACTGGCGCCCACAACCAAACTATAGCACAGGCTGTACTTACATTTCTTAATTAACGTGTTGCATTTTCAAATTGTTTCATACAATTTTCATACTGCCCGTGACAATTACACTAACTTGTGCAATTAACTTTGCTTATTAAACCCACTTGTAATTTACTTTGTTCACTACTAGTTGAAAATGCTTTGATGATCAGGAAGTAAAAGAGATAGCTTTATCACTGCCCTGAAGTGTATTTATAGACCAAATTGCCCTTCTCTCATAGTCACTTCTTACAACACTCCACCCCAAAATAACTTGCCTTTCTAGTAAAACTTTTCCATGGTTAACATACTTCCAACAACTTAAACAAACCTGTAACTGCCACCGATTTCGAAAATATCACTGTTAACCTTCACTAATTTGACGTACTTTAAGCCTCCATGCACAACTTTCTTTTAAATCTGAAAATTTCGAACGATTTCAACAAACATTTTTCATGAAAACCCACTCTAACCTTCCAACCGATATTTTTGTTCCGTGAATTTTCGTTTTAACCGCCAATCATTTAGAGTCTAAAGCTCGTCTTTCCAATATGCATATTTAAGCCATCTCACTCTATCCTATGTATAAAAATTTTCTATTTCTTACAATATACCCGTTTATCCTATTGTGAGTTCTCCCCATCTGAGTCCAACCAATATTCTTATCTTCTCCTCCTTTTTATCCCCAGTTTGCACGTTCTATTCTACCCTAACAATCTAACACTAATCATCTGTCCCTCTTTTATATACTACGTCTAACAATCTTATTCTGTCTATCACATGCAAGCTACGTTGGTCCTTGAAAATGTCAACCACTCTTAAATATTCTAAACCCTATTTTCATCCTCTTCCCATAAATACACAATCTATTAATCTTTCTTTGTCTTAACAACTAGTCTGTAGCCTTTTACAATACTTCTCATTCTACTTTCAAACTGACGTTCTATGCAAACATGCTGTATCTCCCTCTTACGTATACCCTCTAATTTGTCTTTGTCCTACAGATTGTTTCAAAGTCAAACGAACTCAACATGTGATATCTTTCATCCTCTGCTAACGGCTGCAAGATACAGTCTTTCCCTATATTCTATCAATCTGTTTTAGTTCAACCTTCAGCTGCATTCGTAGAATATATTTGTTTTCGCACGTTGTTTACCATGCTATTAAACTTTAGTTAGAAATCCTTGGCAACTATATATTTTTCTCCTGTAAATTAATACCTGGAATGCTTTCAACTTGTACGTTAGAACTATTGCTTTTGCTATAAGAAACTTACGATAAATTATACACTAAGATTGTTTACACATGCTAAGATTTGATTAATATTTCAACTTAATTGATTATGACCTTACCATTATCGATTTGTATGTTTAATAAACTGAAATACTTTTTAACTAATGTACCTACATGCTACCTAGTATTTACATATTGGAACAGATCTTTGTCAATCTTTACACTCGCTAAATGAAGCAAGCTTAAATCTGGAAACTACTCTAAATTATTAATTCCTATACTAAAGTTTTGAAAAGCATCCTAAAATATTTGAATACTTCTATTTACACACGGCAACTTGCCATAAATTACCAACTGACTTCTCTAATCATTTTAACCCCTAAAATACATAGAAATTATATATATATATATATATATATATATATATATATAATCCTGCAATTGAGTAGATGCGCACCTTTATTGTTTTCTATTATGAGCTAACCTACATAAAATTCCCACAGCCTACACTTTCACTGTCTACTTGTAATAGTCTGATCTATGTCTACTTTTACCTTTTTTTTCCCTATCACTGCTTGTAATATATCTTGCACTATTCCCAAAATGCCTTAGAACATATCCTATCCTTCTATTTCTCTTATTATTTTTTTCCACATATCTTACTACCCCTACTGTTTCTAGAACCTCTTTGTTACTAACTTTGCCTGTTCATGCTATCATTATCATATATCTGAAGTACCATATTTCAAAAGACCTCTACCTTTTTCCTGCCTGCTTATCCTACTGTTTTCATTTCATAGACGAACAGTGCTGTGCTCCACACATATGCTTTTAACAATTTTTCCTTGTTTCTATGTTTCTTGTCTTTGAACATAACAGCTACTCTTCCTTGTTAAATACAGTTTGGCACCCCTTTATTATTTTCTAAATATATACCGTACATCACCGATATTCAGTGGTATGTGAAAGGGGTTAAGCAACTTGACGGCTACCAAGGTCCCCAACATTTAGACATTTTCCGAATTAATAGTTTTCCAATAAATCATTTTGCACAATCAACATTAGTTGAGAATATTGCAAAACCATCACCTGTAGTGGTTTATAATAATCATCAGGTTTAAGTACAATTATTATTTGTTTCATCATTAGGTTTTCTGTCTTGGAACTGGTTGGATGCTTACCTCCATTGATTTCTATTCTGAGCTAGTCTACACATTTCTCTGAAATTCCCACAGCCTACATCTTTGACTATCTGTGTGTAATATTCTAACGTAACTCTACCTCTACCTCTCTTTTCTTCTATCTCTACTTCCAATATATTCTGCACTATTTCCTCATGTCCTAGTATGTGACCTATCATTCTATCTGTCCCATTTTTACTGCTTTCCACATATTTTTGTCTTCCCCTTCCATTTCTAGAACCTCTTTGTTCTTAACTTTGTTCATCTATGATATCTTCATCATACGTCTGTAGCACCACATTTCAAAGGCTTCTACCTTTTTCTTGTCTGCTTCTCCAACTGTCCAGGCTTCACAGCCGTACAGTGCTGTGCTCCACACATATGCTTTTAACAATTTTTCCTTGTTTCTATGTTTCTTGTCTTTGAACATAACAGCTACTCTTCCTTGTTAAATACAGTTTGGCACCCCTTTATTATTTTCTAAATATATACCGTACATCACCGATATTCAGTGGTATGTGAAAGGGGTTAAGCAACTTGACGGCTACCAAGGTCCCCAACATTTAGACATTTTCCGAATTAATAGTTTTCCAATAAATCATTTTGCACAATCAACATTAGTTGAGAATATTGCAAAACCATCACCTGTAGTGGTTTATAATAATCATCAGGTTTAAGTACAATTATTATTTGTTTCATCATTAGGTTTTCTGTCTTGGAACTGGTTGGATGCTTACCTCCATTGATTTCTATTCTGAGCTAGTCTACACATTTCTCTGAAATTCCCACAGCCTACATCTTTGACTATCTGTGTGTAATATTCTAACGTAACTCTACCTCTACCTCTCTTTTCTTCTATCTCTACTTCCAATATATTCTGCACTATTTCCTCATGTCCTAGTATGTGACCTATCATTCTATCTGTCCCATTTTTACTGCTTTCCACATATTTTTGTCTTCCCCTTCCATTTCTAGAACCTCTTTGTTCTTAACTTTGTTCATCTATGATGTTTTCATCATACGTCTCTTGCACCACATTTCAAAGGTTTTTGTTAAATGCAGCATGGCTTTGTGCTAACATTTGTTCTATATCTTTGGCACTTATCTACCTTTCTTGCGTTATTTGGCATTTTGGGTAACAGAAATCCTTAATTTCTTGTAAGGTCTTGTTTTCTATTTGTATTCTAGCTTGTGATTTATTTTCCCCTCCTTTACATACTAGTACATTAGTTTTATTTTTATTAATTTTCATGCCGTATCTGTCTGTTTAGAACTATTTCCATTTCATTAAGAGCTACTAATCTAAGCATACCAATCTTTTGTCCCTGCATAATAATTTCAAATGTCTCCCTGCATTTGACAATATTAATTTCCGCTTCAATGTACAAGATAAAAATTAACGGGAATAGAGTACCCCTGTTTTGTACCTTTCCTAATATTTACTTCTCTATATTCATGCTCTAACTCTATTACAGCTGTTTGCTCTTTGTATAAGCTATATACTGTTCGTCTATCCCTATAACTTATTTCAATCTTTTTGAGTATATCAAACATTGTTTTTCATTTTACATTGTCAAATGCTTTTTCCAGATCTACAAACTCTATATACACGCTTCCTCTTTTTTTTATTGTTTCCTCCATTATCCCTTCAGAGCTAAAATAATCCTCCTGTGTTACCAAAACCCAAATTGATCTTTTCGTAGTATTTTTTCAGCTCTTTTTTTCATCTGTTTTTGTACAATTCTAGTTAATATTTTAACACATGTGCTGTCAAACTTATTGTTAGAAAATTTTCACATCTATGCGCGGCTTTCTTTTATGGTATGGTGACTATGGCCTTGCATTTGAAATCTTTGGGTATCTCGCCTGTCTCATACATAAAGGTGTTCTGTTACTGTTTGTCCAGCAGCTTTTAGGAGTTTCCGTTTGCACCTTATCTATACCCGGTGCCTTATCGCGTTTCAGACCCTTTAATGCTAATTCAAACTCATCTCTAAGTATAGGATATTCCAGGTAATCCTTTTCAACGTCTAATTCCTGTTCTAATGCTGTTAGTGTCTGTCCTGTATATAAATTTCGTATATATTTTTGTCATCTAACTACTTTCTCTACATTTTCTATAATGATGTCTTCTTCTGCGCCCCGTAAATATTTGCTGTATGGTTTTGTATCATTAGAATTCATTCTAATTAGTTTGTATGCTTTGCCTGTCTATCCTATTTCCATCTTAGTTTGTACTTGATTGTAATTTTCATCAATCTATTGTTCATTAGCTTTCTTGCATTTGTGAATAATTGCCCATTTTATGGCGTTGCATCTGTCTTTCTGCTTTGTCTGATCTGTTTTTGAATTTTTGTCTTTCTTCTATTAAACTCAGGATATTTGTTATATATGGTTTCTGGGCAGCATGTCTAATTTGAATTTAATGTTATTCCATTCTGTTCCTACTTCCTTTGTATCAGAAATTTTCTGTTTCAACAATTCATTTGTTTTTTTTTCAAAATTTTCATGGTGGATATCTTTATCTTTTACTTTCTCAAAATTAAAGTGCATTGTTCAGTTTCTTTTTTTCAAATTTTTAAATTTAAGTGTGGCTTTGATAATTACGATATTGTGGTCTGTGCCTATATCTGCTTCTTGGTATCTTCTACAGTCTTGCCTGATTCCTAAACCGTTGTTTAACAAGAATGTAATCTATTTGAATTTTCTTATGTCTTTTGGCACCTTCCACATGTATAGTCTTCTAGCACGATGTTGAAATAATATGGTTATTAAGGTCAAATTGTTTTTGTCACATAATTCTATCAGCCTATTTCCCGTGTCGTTTCTTCTGCCTAAACCAAATTAACCTACTAACGTTCCTTCCCTACTTTCACGTACCACTGCATTAAAATCTCCCGTATTTATTAAATTGTCATGTCCTTTTACAAATCTTAGAGCGTCTTCGATATCTATTTAGATCGCTTCTACCCCTTCCTTACTGTAACTAGAGGTGTGCCTGTATACTTGTATTATTACTGTATTTACCGGTTTAGATTCTCAACTAACCGTGAGTACTCTTTCGTTTTTTTGTAAGTAGTTTTCTACACAGTATCCTATCTTTTTCCACATAACAATTCTCACACCTGAATTTCTTTCTTCTTATCCTGTATGAATTACACTAAAGACTCTACTTCAAAAATCCTCTATCTCTGGCCACCGAACTTTGCTAATCCCTACTATATCTAATGCTAACTTATGCATGTCAGTATTCAATTTCCCTAGCTTACCTACTTGCTTCATACTTTTGACATTTCACGCTATGACTTGCAAAATATTCCTGGCTCTATTTTTAAACTTTCCAATCACGTCTTCTGAAGTAGTTTCTTTCCGGAGATTTAAATTTTGGATTATACACAAATTCACAGGCACATGTGCATACACACAATTCTGTCCAACATGATTCTTGTTTTAGTACACCTAAAACATAACAACAGCAAAAAGTGGTAGTGTTTGACAATTTTAGGACACATACATGTGGGATGTTATTTCTTAATAGGATTGTTGCTTTGAGATCTTATAGACTATGATTGTTCATAGAAAAAAAAGTTAAACCAAGCAACATCGGTTTACATTATTGTTCAACTACAAAACCGATATGTGTAAGAAATTTTAATCCACATAAGGTAAACTATATTTTGAATTATTTACTTGTTGATACGTTGTTTTTTCCTATTTTGATGTGATTGGCTTTGCTTTTGTGATTATGCTTTGGTTTAATAATTATTTCTTATTGATAAATGAGGTTTTCTTAATATTATGTGATTTGTTCTTTCTCATACTTAATTTTAATTGATTTCATATAGAGTGCTTTTTATTGTTTGAATATGTATTTAGGGAAATATTTTCAATTGTTAGGTGTGTTTAAGATTTTTAAAAAATAGTTGCTTAATATTTTTTAAATGCATATATGTATCATTTTATTATATCATAAATGTAGTTTTAACCCCATTGTCTAGTTCAAAAAAACTTTAAGTACCTATTGCTAGGATCTATTGAACCAATGTGTAATCTCAAATGTCTTTGCTTATTTTAAGATTTTTATTTTGTATATTTTAGATGTATTTTTCAAACAATGTTCTCCGCACATATGTTGATTACATTCGTAGCTGTTGTTTTAGTTTTTCGACCATTTTTGGCTATGCATATGCCATATCGTCTTTTTTTTTGGGGGTTCATATGCTGTACTGGTGCTTGGTACAAGTTCTTGAAGATTTTCATTATATTGTGCTAGCTGTTTTTCAAATTCTATAATAAATTTTCTTTTCGTATATAACTTTTTGTCATAATTTTTATTTGGAATTGACCACACTATCTATGTATGCATTGATAATGCTAATATCAATCATATTGTAAAAAATGGCCAGTGGCCATCTTCTAGTCCTCTTTGTCATTTGGTTCATGGTGTCAACCCTAGCGTTAGTTTTGTTATGGTCCAGAATTATTTCAGGTTTCTTTTTGCGTCCATTATCAATTTTTTTGTCATTATGTAATGTACTAAGTGATGTTACAATTTTTTCTCCTCTTGGGCAGTATGGAGTCATCATTTTATTGCTTTCATAACCAAATAATGTGGAAAGGTTTTCATGGTTCTTGGGATTTATAAAACAATTGGGCAAGTCCAGCTTGTTTTTTAGATTGTACCTATAATACTAAGTTTTTCTGATAGTAAATAATTTGCTAGTGAATATGAAGTAAAAAATTGTTGCAGGTTGTATTTCGTCTAGAGTTTTTGACTTCTTTACCAATCGCTTCACCACATTTTCACTTGATTTTTTTCACTTTTCTAGTTTTCTTATGTATATTTCTAACTTCCAAGCATATGACATGACGCTGTCACAAATTGTCTAAAACTTGATACTATATCTTCATAGCTTTGTAGGTATATATTTCCGAAATGGATATCTTTTTCTATAAGTTACAATTTGTTCATCTGTGGGCATATTCAAAATAAATCAGTTTTGTGGGTGATCGTTCCACATTTCAAAACACAAATCGGTTGTAGTTTGTCAGTAGATCTTTCTTTCCTTCTTGCACTGCATTATCAAATCTAATCACTTGAAGTATACTTTGAAATCTAGTTCGGCTCATAATATCGTTGAAGATTTTTCGTCCATCCTTGTTATTCTACAATTGGTATATCTCTTTGTTTTTTGATTTATAAACTCTATTAAGTATTAGTAGTCCAATAAATTTTTGAAATTCATTTTGGTCAAGCGGTCCATTTATTTTCAAAGACATTATATCCTTCTACATTCATCCATTCGACAATAGTTTTTAAAAACGGTGTTCTAAAATAAATTACAGATGCAGAAGATATACTATCAACCTCTCAGAAGGCATTTTATGTGGGTCCTGATGTTTTCACAAAATATTATGCTGGCCTTGCCACTCCTGTAGAGCGTTGACAAGATTTTTGAGTCATATTTGTTGATTTTTGGATATAAAGGTTAAATTTGGTTTGCTATTGGTGTTCATGTCATTGTCGTCGATTTCGTCAGAGTTGAAATCATTAGAGTTGTGCATTTCTGAGTTTTCCTCACCCTGTGTAACTTCAGTGTCTATTTCTTCTTTATCATCATCCAATGAAACATATTCACTATCACCTATGTATTCTATATCAGTCATCTCGTTTATGACTGCCTCCAATTCTTTCGACTTTAATGATCTTTGCATATCCATTTTTTAGAATTTTAGACACTAAAATAATTATATATTAGGAACTAACAAAGTCAACTAAATTATATAAAATTTATCTACCTGACTTAATAAATGAAACAGTAAATAGATTTACTATGTTGATAAACACACCAACACTATTCACTTTAGGGGAGTTTAAATTGTACCGAATACTGTATTTACTTGTTGCTGTTATTCAAACAGCAGAAACACCCCTACAAGGTGTGATTCTGATTGGGAAGTCCTTAATTTGCATGATCCCCAACAACCGGGAAATCCCTAGTTTATGTGATTCTACCAGGAAGTTGCTACATTTGCATACAACAGATTTTGTCTATAAAGTAACACATGGGTCTAATGAACCCAGATGGTAGTTCCTGATGGAAAATTTATATAAAAAAAATTATTGCATTAAATTAACACTATCAAAAAATTACACAGGATGTAAATAAACAAAGTCAAGCAGCTACAGAGTCCAGAAGCATTAGATATTGATATAAGAACACAATAAAATTTCATTCGGGTACTAAATATATATTAGTATTTGTATTTATGCGGTGTAGGTATCTACCTATACAAAAATTTTTTATTCTTCAAAAACATCTACAGGATGTACGCACATAACCACAGAGGTGCCATCAAAGCTTGTGAGTATTGGATTTGGCAAGTTTGAGATAATATGAACAAGAGATCTGGAGCTTATGTCTTTTTGTTCGTTATGAAAAATCTTTTTTGAATCATCCACTGCCTTCAGTCCTGTAACTGTATATTCTTCACGTTCGCATATTACATCAAATCAAACAAGCGTAATGATTATTTGTAGAACCTCTTTTCTCTCCTAGAAATTGGATTAATACAAAGTTGCCTGCATTTCAATTGTCACTGTTCTTGTAGTTTTGAATATCTGATTCACTGTTTGATTTGTCATCTAAAACATCTCATTTATTGTAGGATTCGGCATCCAGGTTGTCATCTGCATCTCTCAGACTTATTTCATTAAGTTCACTGTAATCAGACGTTTCATCTATTTTTTTAATTTGTTTTGGGGAATTTTTGTTATTTAGAAATTGTCTTCGTTTTGATTTTAGCAGTTTGAACTTTTTATTTTCTTTCTTTAAGTTTTTGTAAAAATTCTACAAGTGTTGTTATGCAACTTTTAACATCAATTTGCTTTCGTCTTTCGGAGGCAACTGTTTGCTTAGTATCAAAACGATTTAATAGCAAGTCTTCAAACAATAAATTTTGTAGATACTGCACTAACAAATGATGACTTATTAGTATAACTGGTGCTAGGTGCAACTAATATGCTGATTTCAGGACAAAGTGTATCTTTGCTGGTACAATTAGTCCTAAGGACATCCTCGACTGATATCAAAAACTATCTCTGATTTATTATTTTCATATCCTATAAGTTTCTGAGGCTTCAAACTGCTTTTAAGATATTTACTTCGGTCACAGGGAAAATTCTTAAACTGGATATACTGTTTTCTCTAAGTAATCATTCATGCTATAACAAATTACAAATAACAAATTACTAAAATCTTTTTTGGATAGTTTTGTATTATTTTGTCTTTGCCAGCATATTAGGGCTTCATCCTGTTTAAGTTTGAATAGTCTAAAACAATTTGTATCAAGCAGTTACAGAAGATCCTCTGGCAAAAATCTACAAACCAGTCTTTTCCTGGGTGAGAATTCTTGAAGTTTGTTTTAATATCGTTTTGTATAACATAAGTCTTGTACAATTTCTAGAACTTCCTTTTGCGATAAAGCAAAATATTTTGTAACAATGGTTCTACCTAGGTGTATGTCTCATCTTTATTCACAAGCAGATCTCGTTTATTAACAAACTCTGCCTCGTACTTACTCTCACAATATTAATTATAGTAATTAGTAAACTAGATATTTTGCTGGAAAAAATTACAGAATATTTGGAACTATCTACTTATACTACCTATTAACACAATTTGCACTTTAATATTATGTCTTTTAGTTGCATTTATAACAAAGGTGCAAGAGACAGATATGAAAGATTTCGAGGTTAAAATATGTTGCAATAATAATTCCTGGCACCTGCTACAGACCTTTATGCGTATCTAAAAATTATCACTTATTACAGCTAAGGTTTCGATTTGAACTATATATATATATATATATCACGCCTGAGTAGTCTCGTTTGTATCTCATACTTTTAGGTGTCTCATTTTTATCTTCCCTTGACCTTATATAGATATATAATATTAGGAAGTGAAAATAACATGAATTGGTAGTAGCTTGCACAATAAATTAGACAATTTTTGATCACATACATATGGAGTGTCACTTTAATTGCCATTTTTAGATCTTGTAGATTATGATTGTTTATAGAAAAAAGTAACTGAAACTAGCATGAGTTTACATTGTTGCCCAACTACAAAATTGCTATTAATTTACAATATTCTATGAGATTAGAGCCATTAAGTCCTTTCTTACACCTAACTTTCACATGCTTAAGGAATATTAAACAACATAAAGCAACTAACATAGTCTACTGGAAAATTTACCTGTTGATACATGGTTTTTTCTTATTTTATGTGGTTAGCCTTGCCAAGTGATTTCACTTTCATTTAGTTTCCGTTTCTTATTTGTAGTTGGGGTTTTCTTGATCTTATGTAATTTGTTTTTTTCGCTGTATCTATTTTAATTGATTTTGTTTATCATTATATTTATTTTTTTTAAGGAACAAACTTTAAAGTCGCATTTCTTAGAAATTTTTGTCATGATCTTCTCAAATTACTACATGTTTCTGTTAAAATTGCTACAGATCATAGTTTGGATTATATCAAATACGTTTTTGCGATATAATACAGCATCGTGCGGTCCTTTGGCAATTGGTCATCAATGGAATTTTTTTTAATGAAGTTGTTGGTATTTTATATTGCATGAGAATTTTTTTCCATGTTTTTAATACAAAATCAATGATGTTTATTGTAAGAGATATAATATAGGTTTTAATTAGTTGTCGATTGTGTATTGCATTTAATAATTATAATTGTAGTGATTGTTTAGCGGTTTGAACTAATATTGTCGTTATTGTTGTGCTGTAATATAAGTACAGAGTCATATTAGTTTTATGCATCCATATTTAACTTTATTTTTATTGCAGTGAGCTACAATTTATGTTTGATCTTGTTTTATTATTTATTGATTTTGGCTACTTATTTTTACACAAACTTCTTATTTATGCGGTTAAGGAATTAATTTTTACTTATTGCTTATTTATGAGAATTTATATTAATGTGATAAAATATCATTTTGGTTGTTATTGATGTGGGTTTAATACTTTCTTGTGATAATATTTTTGTTGTTTTATATTTTTGACTTTATTTTTGTTAAATTTTAATAGGTTGATTTAACTTTGTTACAAGTCTATTTTGTTTTTCGTCATATAATATTTAAAACAGATTACATGGCTCAGATGGTAACTCATGGGTGTAAGTGTAGGTTGGGCAGAAAGTTGCAGAATCAATTTCACAACTGCAGCAAAAACTTTTCCTTGAAAAGTTTTTGTTGTTGCATGTAAGATGGTGCCATACAACCCTAGTAGTTAGTTAAAAAAGAATGTATTGGGTATGTTTTGTCTGGTTTTTAAGATGTTCATGTTATATTTTCAATGTACTGCATGAAGTAGTTTGTAAATGCGTTTGTAAACTATAGTCATAATTTAAAGTTTTCCTATCTTTAGTGGACAATATAATATGCTGTCAATCTTATCAGCATAATAAAGTATGAAAGTGGCATCAGTATAGGGCAAAATAAATACATATAAAAATTTTGTGGTTGACTAATCAATTTCATTACTGGATAAGGATGTTTATATATTATTAGTTTTATCCACAAATTGATAACCTAAGTAATGTTTTACTGAATAGTTGTTTAAAAGGATAATTTTTATTATTTCTGATAGTTAGTTTTGAACTTTTTACATCACTGGTCTCATTTATGTAGATGCGTAAAATAAGTGGGTGAGAGAAAACAATTTTATATATATATATATATATATATATATATATATATATATATTAACATTCATTACTTTATTTGCAATTTAACAGCAGCGTTACTTCTTGGCTGTGAGGTTGTTTAGAAAACTGAACAAAGTACCGAGCATGTAACTCTTTACTCCATAATTATAAATGAGTCATGTTTATTAAATAGATTTTAAAAATTTTTATATTTATATTTTTTAAACAAATTGATCTAAGTCATTTTAGTTCTAGTGGTTAGAATAATTTATACAGTTATGAATAAAATTTTTAGTGCAATTGTTTTATTTTAAATGAATGATATATCTATATGTGGGTACATCTATTTTATTTATTGTTGTTTTAATATAGAAATATCTATGTTAAATCGATTTATTTATAGTTTTTAATATTGGTTGTTTACTTATATCTGTAATTGTTATACAGTAATTAGCTTATATTTTATTTTAATATTTATTCAGTAATTGGTTTAGGGAAATTTTATTGTATAGGTATATTAGTACTTGGCGATATATATATATATATATATATATATATATATATATATATATATATGTTCTTAAAACTTAATTTTTGTTGGTGATATGGTTTTACTTATTTATTTTGAAATTGTAAATTTATTGTTTTATTTATTTCTTAGTGTATCACTGCATAATCGGTTTAATTATTTATTTACAGGATTTTGAACTTGTTTTTGTAAAACAGCTTTTTAAAATTTATTCAATACATGAATTTGCTTCAATTGTTGTCTTTTTAGTTGAAGAAGCATTTTTTTGGTGGAAATAGGCGATGGAGTTTACATCGAATTGCAGTTCTTGTTTTTTTTAATGTTCCAACCTCATCTGAAAGACCTACTTTTCGTTCTATACTTTCATTTTAAATGCAATACAAAATTAAGTAATTAATTTGAGAGATTAAATACATATAATAAATTTGCTTCTACTTGCTACAAAAATTTATTTGCACTGTTTATTCTTTGTAATAATTTATCTAAAGGACTATTATCAATAAAACTTCAGACTGATTGAAATAATTTGTCAGATTCCCTTTTTCCAACTGATACACTTTTGATTAGTATTTTCCACAAGAATGGCTATATTAAATAGTTTAAATACAAAGGTAAAACTCTCTCAGCTCTTGTGGACCATCTGAAGTCACTGTCTTTTTAAATGTTCGGAATTTGAATCATTAAATGTGATAATTAAAAGATTCCACTAATATGTAGATTAACAAATACATACACACACAGACACACACACACACATGCACACACCCATCCACGCATGCATGCTCACATGCCACATGCATGCATGCACACATGCATACACTGCATACACATACACAGACATATACACATACATACACCCATATGCACATACACATGTACACACATACACACCCACACCCATATGCATATGCACATGTGTACACACACACACCCATACAGGTTTGTTAATACTTGTGGCATGTCATGCAATGTCCTCGATTGTGGAACTTTCAAGTTTGCGAGTGTTGGGTGGTGCTGAGATCTATTAGAAAATGGCATTATTAACCCACGTATCGATACCCTCCGTTGTAAGAAACTGTAATCATTTTTAAGTTTATAGCATGCATTTCACAAATTAGGAGTTTCAGACTGTGTATGTATAATGTCACTACGATTTTATACTTTTTTTTACTCACTGATGCCACGATTTTTATGCTATGTTGCCAAGTGTCAAACGTGTTGAAGCTGTAGGAATATTAGTGCGATTTAGTTTTACACCTTATGAAAGATTAACTGAACTTAAATACGTATTGATCGATTGTGGGAATATTAAAACAAATGAAAGATTTATGATGTCTTAATTCTTAAGATAGTTAATTAATAGTACAACATTTAAGGGTATCGTGATTGAAGTGTGTGAAGCTGGAATGGACACCATCAATTTTCCAAAAAATATATACGTTTCATTTGTGGTCTGTTTGTGCGACGTAATGCTGTAACAGTCACTTTGATAAGTTACAAGGACTTTCCTGTAATTACTTATTTTGTATGTTGGACGTAATAAATTATTTCTAAAAGATAACATTCTATTCATGGTCAAGTGCTAACAATTAAATACACCACAATCTCGTTTTAGCAGCAGATGTGTTACTAAAAATTGATGAACTTGTATGCCATCGTAGAGATTACTAGAGGTGTTCGATTCCATATGCTTTTGTATTTAGACTTTCGACCTACACGTATCGTTACTAAAGACAGGGGTAGTGTGTGTTATAATATACCCTACTTGCATTTGCAGGATGTATTATGTAACGAGGCGTTGATTTTCTGAAATTGAAAATAGAGTGTACTGGTATATAAGATACTGCAACTCCGGTTCAAGATTTGAATATTAATAGGTTTGCCACATTTACAATAACATAAGTACATCTGCGGCAACAGCGATTGTTTTAACTTGTATTTTTAGGTAGTCTTTGAGACGTAACTTGAAACATAGCATTGTTACAAAATATTACTAAACTCTTACGCTTGACGTTGAAGGTTAGATAATATTACTGCTTCAGTACAATTTAACTTAAAGTTTTAAGGGTTTTTTCTTTCCTTGGTTTCCTTTGTTTCTTTTTTGGTGTGGCATTTAGCTTACTTGTTTTGTTCAGCTGTTATTGAATTTGTATGTTATTCTGTTGGTTATTTCTACAAGGGACATTTATTTACACATTTACAGTTTATTTAATTTCGTGGTTTAACTTAAAAAGTGTAGGAAATTATTAGCAAAAATTATGGGAAACTTATATAAATAAGTAAAACACGAAAAGTAATAACATTCCATTTGACACCAACAGCTTCAAAAAATAATAAGGAATAACATTTTAAACTGACATCAATAATGTATACTGCAAGTACGTTCATTTTTGTTTTAAGAATACGGTTTGTAAATATCTTCAGTACCCCTTTCGACAATGGATTATGCTCAGTTAGCACAGGTTTCCTTATTTACACGCCCTTAAAAAGTAATGTGTGAATATGAAAATAAAAATTTGTAAGTCACTCTTTAGCAAATTATTCATGATCATATTTTTGGAGGTTAACTTCTCGACAGCCTCAACGACATTTTTGGATATTTTTTTAAATCAAAAATTAGTAATTTAGCGGCTAACTTTCGGTAACCCCAACTTCACTTTTTAAATTGTTTTGTAGATAAAAATTAGTAAACGATTTGTAAGCATTTGTAAACCCAAAATTGGAATTTGTAAGTCAACCTTTAACTAGTTATTGAGCAATATATTTGTGGGTTTACTTTGTGTAATACTGATTATACTTGTAACATCCTGTTGTTCATATATTTCTAAACTAAAAATTAATCAGTTGCTCTTTAACTATTTTAGTTCTTTCCTCGTGCACAAGCTCTACTTAGCTTTTTCGAGGTAATTATTTACTTTATTTGTATTCCTTTTATTTGGTCTTGTAGTTTTTATTTAATTCTGTGTAATGCAAATAAAGATTTATTATTATTATTATAGGTATATGTAAGCACAAGATTTGAATCAATGTCATCCATTAGAGAAATTTTCAGTGTTCTTTTTTTTGTTGGTAATTCCGTTCGAGGTCATGATTTCCTGTTTTCGTCTTGGGCATCACTAATTTTTGGAAGCTAATTTTCTCCAGCCACCCTACTTCAAATTTTCCATATACTTTGGTGGCAAAAATTAGTAATTTGTACATGTTTGTGAACCTAAAATTAGAACATTTGCAATGGGGGAAACGCCTCAACAATAGGATTTACTATTTTAGAACTATTTAAAGCTGTCTTGTATAGAATTTATCATGGATTTCTACGACAAGAGTATGGTAATAACGTGTCCCTATATTACTGTGACACGGATAGTTTAATTTTCAAAATATTCACAAACGAATTTTAAACTGACATTATTAATCAGTTAGACGGATATGACACATCAAACTTTAAAACACCGAACGGATTCAACATCCTCGTCACAAAGTCGGTGGTAGGTAAAATGAAGATAGAATATTCCAACCGTCCTATCTATAAGTTTTACGGTACTGCAGCTAAATCGTATTTGGTCAGATTAGATGGTGACATAGTTAAGAGTGCAAAAGTACGCCGTACGCCGCCATAAAACTCTCAAAATCTACATTTAGCTTCCGATTAATAACTCTTCGAACACCACATCATTAACTCTTTTTAACACTTCGTACGGGCCTTCGCATTGTTTTTGTAATTTTGGCGAAAATTCACGTTTTCTTTGTCGATTGTACAACGACACTAAATCTCCAGGTTGGTAACCACCTTCTCGTGTTTTCGTGTGATTTCATTCGATTGCTTGCTGCCTGGAGTTTCTTTCGGACGTTTTCGTGAATGCTATTTGATCTATTGCGAAGCTTACTAACGTAATCTTCACCTACGACCTTTTCTCCAGGTTTAAATCCAAACTGAAGATCACATGGTAGCAGCAATTTACGTCCTCACATCACCCAACGGGAGAGTATCCTGTGCTGTCATGTACCAAAGATCGGTACGCCAGTGGAACAAATGTAAATATTGTCCCAGTCTCGTTGATGTTCGGAGACAATTTTGGCTAGGTACTTTCTTAACGTACTGTTTATTCTTTCAACCATTTCATCCGATTGAGGATGAAGTGGTCTGGTTCTAGTCTTTTTGATTCTAAGATGCTTGCACGCGTTCTAAAACCTAGTATTTCACCTCTTTTCTAAATAGGTGACATTTCTTAGCGCTCAAGGTAAGGTTTGGCCCACGTAATCTTTGGAATATCCCCTCTAGGTTCTTCAGATGTTCTTCAAAAGATCCGCCAACACTATGACATCGTCTAGGTACACCAGGTACGTATTCTAGGACAGTCCATGCAGTATCGACTCCATCAAACATTCAAAAGTAGCGGGAGCATTGCATAATCCAAAGGAATGATCTTGAACCGTTATAATCCAGTTCCAATTGTAAACGCAGTTTTCTCTTTATCGTTTAGCTCCAAGTCTACCTGAAAGTATCAGCTTTTCAGGTCCAAGGTCGAAAACCATTTAGATCCGGATACAGTATCCAAAGTGTCATCAATTCTAAGCAAAGGATAGCTGTTTTTCTTTGTGACATTGTTTAGCCGCCGATAGTCTACACAAAACCTTGTCAACCCATCCTTTTTCTTGACAAGCACTACTGGGGATACCCATGGACATCCGAGGGCTTAATTAATGTTTAGCACCCTTACTGGTATCATATTTCGAGATTTTACCAGTGTTCTTCCAATCAGGAATCCCTCTTGACCCATTCCCGATTCAGTTGCTTCCATCATGCATGCTTGTAGTTCCCGTAGAGTACCATATGGGCGTCCCATCACGATCATTTTTGTCTTCTTGAGTATTTTCATATCACAAATCACTTGAACTTGCATGTCTGATTACTCGTCCCTTGAAATGGAATCTCATCACCATCTATCCGAAGCACATTTTCTTTCATGTTCACATGAAACCCATATTCTCTCATGAGATCCATTCCCAAGATAACTTCTTCTGTAATTTCAGCTACCAACACCCAATGATTGATTAGTTTGTCTCCAATTGCCAACGATACGGCAGTCTCACAGTGAGTAGAAATATATATATATATATATATATATATATATATATATATATATATATATCTGGTCTCACAATAGTCCTCGTCACTCCTGTATCTACGAGTAATCGGACAACCCTACCATTAATTCTACTGTCAATGTAAATGCTGTCCAGACTTCCTAATCAACGATGCAGCACGGATGATAATCTCCGGTGTACTACGTTGTGCTGTCGACGTTCGCCACCTTACGTCGACTTGCTTTAGTTTTCCTGTTGCTCCCGGTTGCTTTTTTGGTTGAGTACAACGTCTATGTATATGATCAACTTTACCGCAGTTCCAGCATCGCAGATCCCATCTCCGCGGTCGTTGTTTTCAGGCGGCTACGTGGCGTAGTGGTATGTGTGTGACTACTACGTCCAAGGTCCCGGGTTCGAATCTCGACACGGTCTGCTTGAAAATGTTAGGCGAGCATTTTTCACAAAAATACACCCTCGTTCGGTTGAGAGGTAAAATGGAGGTCCCGTGTGTGTGTTGTCACGCACGTTAAAGATCCCTATCTTGCTTGGAACAGCAAGGGTTTGGCAAAAATTCCAAATTTTTCTGGTAAAAAAAAACTCGCTTCCTGGCCAATGTAGTACCTTCGGGTGGAGCATTGGAAAAAAAATCACATGTAAGGTCGTTGTTTTCAGGCGGCTCCGTAGCGTAGTTGGTATGTGTGTGACTACTACGCCCAAGGTCGTGGGTTCGAATCCCGACATGGTCCGTTTGAAAAATGTTAGGCGAGCATTTTTACAAAAATACGCCCTCGTTCGGATGGGAGGTAAAATGGAGGTCCCGTGTGTGAGTGCTGTCACGCATGTTAAAGATCCCTATCTTGCTTGAAACAGCAACGGTTCGGCAAAATTCCAAATTTTCCAGTTAAAAAAACTTGCTTCCTGGCCAATGTAGTACCTTCGGGTGGAGCATTGGAAAATCACATGTAAGGTCATTGTCCTTTCAGCCTTTCCGCCTTTTGTTTTTCAAACACACGGTTGCTTATTTCTTCTATTCTGTTCTGCGATTGACCAGGTTTTTCTAAAGCAGACCGAACTTTGTGACTCATCCTGTGTGATGTCTGCTTAGCTACTTCAAATTCAAGCGCATAAGCCAGTGCGTCATCTAACACCTTTGGCCGTGCCAATCATAGCGCTTACTGTATTTCGCCATCTTTAACGCCACTCGCAAATGTTTGAACAGCCAGTTCGAGGAAGCTATCTGGTGCCTTTGGGTATGTCAATCTAACTAATCTGGCAATGTCAGCTTTGAATTCTTGCAGGCTTTCATTTGTCTTTTGCGAGCGGTTCTTAACTTGTGCATGGTAAATCTGTTGAAAGTGAGCGTCTCCATATCTCATCTGAAGCTTCGATGTTAAGAGGCCGTAATCATTCTGTTGGTGATCGGGAATTGTTTGCAAGGTGTTAAGAGCTTCCTCCCGTATGGTCATTATTAAAGAGATAGCCTTCTCTTTGTTGCACCAACCGTTGGCTATTGCAGCAGCTTCAAATAGTTTCAAGTATGTCGGTCAAGGTGTTTTACCATCAAATGTGGGTGGTTTCACTTTAAATTTTGACGTTATTGTCTCGCTTCCTTCCATACTTCTTATTTCAGGGTTGTTCTGATTTACAACTTTGTTTGCTATTCTTGCAGCCTCATCACATCTTCTTCCATTTTTACCAATTTACTGTGCAACTTTTATTAAACTGTCTTTACCTGTTCTGTGAAATCTTCTTTTAATTCAATGGAGCCTTCTATTAATCTTTGTTCTAGCGTGGTTGTATTTTTATTCAACTTTTCTTCCACTTTTGCAGCATTTTCACTAAGTGTCACTTCTAGTTTAGCCGACCTTCCTTCCATACCAGATTTAAAATCCTTAAGGAAATTCATTAAAGTTTCTGTATCCATTTTACTTTGGCTTCTTGTAACAGGCATATACAAACTACTCAAATGTCTTTAGACTTGTGTTTTTTTTAATTAATCACTATACACCCAACACAGCCTGACACCAGTGTAGCGGGCTACTGTTAACGCGTTTATTTATTTAGAACAAGTAATAACAAAGGTCTTTATTATTTACTATTTACAAGTTTAATTAACAGTATATGCCTTATTTATAGATGTTTTCAGTCCAATTAACAATGAAGCACTATCACACTAATGCTATTGACAAACACTAATATCTTCTTAAACTAAATCCTTAACCATAAGTCTTCCTAACAACTCTAACACTATTATAATATAGTGCGTTCATTAAGTCGCGCATATCCAAATAAACGAGTCTGTAAATAGTAGGTTCTTTTATTAGTTCTAGTGGCTATCGCAAGACAGCACCACTGATGTAAAGCCCTTGTTTATATGCTACGTAAAGCCCATTATTGTGTGTACAGGTTACAACAGGTCTGCAGTATTGTCTAGATTGCGATAAGGTAAAAATGTCGTTTTCCCAAGAGCAACGAGTGTTCCTTCTTGAACAGTATTTTACCAGTCATTCATATGAATTTGTTATTGATCAATTTTGTGTGATATCCGGATGTGTGTCTAGCAAGTTGACCTTAACCAGATTAATCCGACGTTTCCGTGAAACTGGATCAGTTGCAAACAAAAAGAGATCAGGGAGACCAGTCATTTTAACTGATGCTAAACTGGCTAAGGTTAGACATGTTATGCAGCAGTCGCCTTCAAAAAGCCAACGAAGACTATCCATACAATCACAAATTTCAATGGGTAGTGTGCTCAGAAAGCTATAAACCAGTTAAAATTTCGTGCATATCGTGTTTGTAGTGTTCAGGAATTGAATGATCTAGACAAAGAAAAGCGCCTTGTTTACTATAGATGTTTTCGGTCCATCGTCGACAACCATGAAATCGGAGAGCTAGACCGTGTTTTCTTCAGTGATGAGGCTTGATTCCACCTTAGTGGATATGTTAATAACCAAAACACAAGAATCTGGTCAATTAAAAATCCTTGTGTTTTTCATGAAAATTCATTGCACTGTCTGAAAATTGGAGTGTGGTGTGCCGTATCACGTTATCGAATAGTGGGGTCTAGTTTTTTTAAAACTACAGTGAAAAGTGGTGTAAAATGTTGGAAATAAGTATATCTGTTTATAAAAGTTATAACAATAATAAATAAAATACATTACAACCTTTTTAATGTGCGTGACTTAATGAACGCACTGTATATTTATTACTCTTTTGTCTATTTATGTACAAGCTGGCGGTACAATATGCACGTTCACATAACACAAATTTATATTTACTATAGGACTTTCAAAACGTAATGACCAACTAAGTATACATGATATGATTTATATACAACATTTGTTTACAGACTAACTAATGTACACGCATCACCGATCTTATATATATATATATATATATATATATATATATATATATACTGGGTGCTTCAAAAAAATGTATACACACTTTAAACTATTGTAGTTTTCCCGCACTACAAAGCTAATGTTATATTTCTTCGCCAGGTGCCAGCATAATCGTCCCTCTATGTTATATTATCAGTTGGAATTTGTAATATCAACATGGCGGACGTACGTTTGAGTTTTGAAGAACGTAAGCAGGTTATTAAGTGGTACTGGAAGTTTGAGAATGTAAATGTTCAAAGATAGTGGAGAAGGGAGTATGATACAGAACCACCTTCAAGATTAACAATTACACGCATACGAGACAAATTTGAAGTTCATGGAACAGTGTGTGATGTGCATAAAGGTCATTCAGGTCGGCCTCGAACAGCTACAAGTGATGAGTCATCAACGACAGTCTTGGAACTGTTTCAACGCTCTCCTAACAAATCTTCAAGGCAAGGGGCACGTGAAAGTGATGTAAGCGCTAGCAGCGTGCTACGCATTCTGAAGAGAGGCAAGTATCGTGTTTACATTCCAAGGCTGGTGCAACAGCTAAATGACGACGATCCAGATCGAAGGTTGCAATTTTGTGAATGGATTCAGGAGATGGTGATACGTGAACCGGGATTTATGGGTAGCATCATTTGGTCGGATGAAGCCCAATTCAAACTTAATGGAACTGTCAATAGGCACAATTGTGTTTACTGGTGTGAAGAAAATCCTCACATTACAATTGAAAAAGCTGTGAATTTGCCTGGTGTAAATGTGTGGTGCGGTTTGTCTTCAAGGGAACTCATTAGACCTTTTCGATTTGAAGGCACTGTAACTGGTATTAATTACCTAACAATGCTTGCTGACTCCATATTTCCTGCCATTCGTGCATTATACGGTAATGATGATTTTTATTTTCAACAAGATGGTGCTCCGCCGCACTATCACAGGGACGTACGAGCTTACCTGGATCAAAATTTGTCGGGCCAGTGGATAGGACGCAGGGGGGCCAATCGAGTTTCCAGCACGCTCTCCAGATCTTACACCACTGGATTTCTTCTTGTGGGGCACAGTAAAAGATGAGGTGTACAAACGTAAACCACGTAACCTAGACATTCTTTGGAATGAGATTCAAGCAGTGTGTAGAGAAATCTCATTGAACGTTTTGATACGATGTACAGAATCTGTGGTGACTCGTACTCAGAATTGTATTGATGCTGCAGGTCACCAATTTGAACAGTATTAACATTTGTTATTCATGTTTCATTTACATTGGACTTTCAGCTTTCTATTTTCCTGAAATTTAACTTTGTAGAACGGTAAATAAATTTTTTATGGAAGTTCAAAGTGTGTATACATTTTTTTGAAGCACCCAGTATATACCCTAAAATGAACTAGATGATTCATAGTCTGGTGTTTGCTCGAATATTCTAGACTTCTGTAGAATTCACTTCGGTTATGCAACTTGTGTGTTTAACGGGTTGCCTAATAGTTCGTAACACTATTAATATTTAATAAAAAATAGTAAAAGCAAGAAAAAATAAAAAAGTATATTAATATTTAATTAAAAAATTTTCGCGGAGTTAGTTCTGGGTGACGTAGCGGGATGAATAAACTACGCGGTGTGAAGCGCCGCATTTAGCTCAGAAGTATAGAGCAAATTTTTTGCGCTAAAAGCTGTTTATGTTTAGCACGAAGTTGAGAGGAAGGTAATGTTATATCGATTCATCAAAGAGATATTTTAGATTTTTGTTTTCTGCTTTTGATCATGAAAAAAAAAACCAAAAGAAAAAACACCACATGAGGTTTTTGTCACACCCCTACCACTATACACATATATAACCGATACCAATAAAATAGTGCAGTTTCGTTTGCGTACGTATGCGCATACGTATAGATTGTCTAGTTCATAAGTAACAGTCAGAATGTATGCGTTAAAACAGAAATTTAGTAGCGTACAAATTAATCACAAAGAAGTACACAACATCAAATCATTAAAACAAGGTCACAGGTATGAAATTTTACGACTGCGTCAGAGAAAGAAACTAGAGGAAGGGGTAGATATCAGGCGAATCAATAGAACTCCTCTTGCAGATGACGCTCAGTATATATTTGTAAACGGTACGGATGTTATATTACTACTCAAGTATGATACGTATATGATCGAGGTAAAATTTTACAAGGAAGGTGCGCTAGTCGGTATTGAGCACCTTAGCGCTACTAACTTGTTTGAAGTATTACAACACTTTATGATTACTGATTTCGATGAATCTACCATAACTGGCAAGTACTTAAACTTTTGTTGCAGTGACGACAGTGGCGTAGAGTTTTCACACAAATATGGACAATGTGCTGTACAGTTTGTTTGGAGGTGAACAATGCATTTTACAGCAATATCTGAAACAAACCATAGTGTCAAACGATGTCGACAAAATCAAATGTATTCTGTCCAGATTAGGTGTTCATGTTCTCGTCGAGGTTTTCAAATGGTAAACATTGACCAATAATACATATGGATGCAATTGACATGTTATTTGATCACCAGAGTAGGTGCGATCAATTTGTATCGCACTTTAGCGACGCTTGCAGTGATAGAAAACTTGTTGATAACCATCGTGATAATGAATAACAGGACACATGATCTATGCTATTATACGCAATTTGCGTAATTCTTTCATAATCGATGTAATTTCGTTGACGTGACCGGTGTTACCTACATCTTGCGAGACGACCAGAAGCTTGAGCCGTTCACACAGTTCATTGCAATCATCAACGTATACATATTCCAGTGGTTTCTCATTATAATCCATGAGTAAACCCAGTGCCGTATTTACCTAACGGCGGACACGGCGGTCGCCGGAGGCCTCGGTCGGAGGGGGCCTCACTTTGAGCCTCTTTTGGCGAAAACAGTACGTTCAATTTTTAAAAAGGCAGCATGTACACGGAGAGAATTTAATAAAGGCAAAATTCATTTACCAAAAAGAGAACATTTCTAATTTACATATTAAAATATAAACTGTTCCGTAACCGTTCACTATGTATAATTCACCTTGTATATATCATAAAATACTCCTGCATACCTAATCGATTTTTATACATTATCCCTACCTAATTAAACTAACCAAACACAAAGGAACAGATAAGAAACAAAAGTGTTCGAGCGATCTTCAAGCAATCAACACGCGTCCTCCGATATGCCGTGCATCTGGTCGCGTTAAAAGGCATAATCAGTTAAAATGTTACATTGAAGTGCGTGATAAAGTGAACATTGAATCAACAGACAATTTATCATCAAGTGTAAGCCGTTTCACCACTTCAAACAACAAGAATATAGTCGAAACTACACCACATGTCAAATCAAGGTTAGTTATCCTATCATTTATACTACAAAACAATCTGTTATAATTATTATCTGATTATCCATTATTTTGCTGGTCATTTAGACTGTTAACCTTTCATTCAATCATCATACACAAGTCAACACCAAGCCTGGCTTGTTTTCAAATACGCATGCTACAACTTGGTATTTCATTATCTATACTTTTTAACCCCTAAACAACAACGCGTGTTTTCAAATACGCACGCGCCACTTGGTCTTTCGAGCCGGATTCTGTTACCCCTCTAAGGAGATAATTTACAGTCCGCACATCTAATTTTCTATTTTAAAAAAACACTATCATATTTTACATCAAGCCTGTTTTATCTCTTTAGTGGTCTTTGAAAGAATGCATAATTATTAATACTAAATACTCAGATTAATTCAATTGTTGTGTTATTTCAGCCATTTGAGTGCAAGCATAAATAGCGTGTATTTATATAGTCGTTTTTAACTTTACCGTACGTAGAATCAAATTTTACAACAATTTAAATATAGTAAAGTTTATATTGTTGTGTTTATAGCCTTGCAAACATATGTTCTATGCTTGATTGTATTATAATAGGCTGTGCTTATTTATCTACAATCGACTAAACTTGAGTGTCCAGCACCTGTTAATACGTGATTGCGTTCAAATTCTAAATATTCACACTTCTTAAACTCAGATAAACAAAATTTACGACTTTTGTAAAACTTTCGTTAAAAGAATTTTATTTCTTATTAAATTATAAACAAATCTTTATTTCATAATGAGTACCAAACGAGCGGGCATTGCAAACTTGCAATTGTTAAAATCACGCTTACAGGAGACATTTGAACTTTCAGAAACTCTGGATAAGGAGAAGTCGCTTATACCACTGTTTAAAATTAAGTGTAAATTTGTGGATGATATATACTCCCAGATTACAGAAACGTATCTATTACTGGTTCCTTCAGCCTCTGAAGTCGAAAAAGAAACATACGAAAATATGCGGAAGTCTATTGATTTACAATATTTTTCTATTTTAACAAAATATGAATCTTTAAAAAATCCAGGAGAAACCAGCAATAATACTGTTGCTACATCTTTGCCTTTAAACGGATTTCAATCAAATCCAAACATTCGTTTACAGCCGCTTACGTTAACTACATTTGGCGGTAATTATAAAACATGGCAAGGTTATATCGATTTGTTTAATGCATTAGTGCATAACAATTTATCTTTATCTGACATAGAACGCCTTAATTATTTAATTGGTTCAATGATTGGGGAACCCTTAAATTTGATTAAATCCATCCCTTTGACAGCGGGTGGATATCGGGTCGCATATGACGCGTTAATTGAGCGCTATTCCAATATTCGCCGCCAAGCCACGGCACATTGGCATGCCATAAAATTATCCGTGTATACGATCGGAAAATCCTAAAGAATTACGTAAACTGTTAGATAACGTTTCAGAAAATCTAGCCATTCTTGGTACTCTTAATTTTGATACTTCCTCTTGGGATTTTATTTTAGTAGATTTCCTATTGGAAAAAATCGATCCTCAATCGCGAAAACGTTTTGAGCTAGAAAACAACAGTAATTAAATTCCTACGTTAGACAGCTTAAAATGTTTTTTATCCAAACAATGTGCAGCATATGAAACTATTGCTAATACATCATTTAATGCGCCTTTTGTGGGTACGCAAAAACATTTCAAATCCGCAACGGGAACTTATCAGCATTTTTAAGCAAGTGAAGGTGTACGCCCCAAGGTAACATTTCACATTGCTTCTGTTAACAAATCTAATACATTTGCGGCTTTAAAAGAACCCGAAAACTGTATTATTTGTCACAAAATCATCGCGTTTTTAGATGCAATTCGTTTTTGTCTATGACGCCTTCTGATCGTTACCGAACGGCAAAAAACGTAAATTTATGCATCAATTGCCTTTGTAGTAACCATAACACCTTAAATTGTATATCTAGTTCTTTTTGTAAAAGCTGTAATCAACGCCACCACACGTTATTACACGTTACAAAAACGCGGAGGAGCACGCTTTTGTAGCTACCAATGCTTTTTCATCTTCATGTAATTCAGAAAATGGTATTACAGTTCTACTATCTACTGCGGTTGTAAAAATAAAAGACGCCTTTGGCAATTTTCATCAAATACGCGCACTACTTGATCCAGGAAGTCAAGCAAGCTTCCTGCGTGACAGCTGCGTACGAAAATTTTCTCTTTCTCGTCGCTTTTCACAAGTACCAATTTTTGGCCTCGCGCAAACAGAAGCTTCTTCAAATCGTGGCGCCACTAATTGTATTATTCGTTCACGTTATGATACAAACCTTGAAGTAAATGTAGACATTTATACTTTCAAATATATGTTCCAACTTACCTAACACCAAGTTACGTAGTGATTGGAAACACTTAACAGGATTGCATTAGGCGATCCTAATTGGCACATTTCAACTCCTGTAGACATGCTCTTAGGAGCTGACGTATATCCTTCCGTTGTAAGCGAAGGTTTGATTCATGGCGGGCATCAGCAGCCATCTGCAATCAATACAATATTTGGTTGGACACTGATAGGTCCAGTCTCACAAACTCAGCAATTACCAGCGGTAAGATCATTCTTTATCTCTGCCGAACATTCTATTAATAATACTTTAAAACAATTTTGGGAAATTGAAGAACCGCCTTCTAAACCCATAATTACAAAAAACGAGGAAACAGCGGATGAAATTTTTAAGAAAACACACACGCGCGACATCGACGGTCGCTTTTGTGTAAACTTGCCTTTTAAAACGGCACCCCCTAAATTTGAAAATTCGCGAGCGATAGCGTTGAAACGTCTAATTTCTCTTGAATATAGACTTGCTAAAAGGCCCGAATTACATAAATCATATTCGGAATTTATGCGAGATTATTTAGAAAATGGTCACATGACTGCTTTAATTTCTCCGCTTATTTTAGACGATTGCTATTTTATTCCGCATCATCCAGTATTTAAAGAGGAAAACAGTAATTCTAAATTACGTGTTGTATTTGATGCGTCTGCTAAAACGTCAAATGATATATCTTTAAATGATAATAAATAAGTAAATAAAAGAACAATATCTTGGTACTTTTATCTTCACAATAATAAAGTTATTATAATGTCAATTTAATAAAAATACGACGAGCGCTTTCGACTATTAAGTCATTATCAAGTCTAACAAAAACTAAAATTGAGCTAAAATATATATAAAAGCTAATCACATATAGAGAGGGAGGGATAAACAAGTTAAAATCTTGAAGCAAAGTCAATTATTGGAGACGCATTTATAAATGTAATATCATTAACAATATTTTGCCCAAGTGCCCACGCCTTCTTAATTTCTATATTTTCCAAACTGTCCAGCTTCTTACCTTTATTTAAAATGTGAAGGATTTCAAAATTTGAATTAAAATCACAAGTATGATTATTGTCATTTAAGTGTCTAGCTAATGCACTAGAAGCCATATTTTTACCAATATCACGTCTGTGTTGGTCAAATCGTAGTTTAAAGCTGGTGCCAGTTTGTCCAATATAAAAACTATTACAAGTATTACATTTTAATTTATATACCCCAATTTGATGGAGTTTGTCCATTTTTGTCTTACAATTTTTAATCATCGATCCTATTGACGACCTAGTGTAAAATGTAGGCTTTTTGTCTTTACATTTATTAAATATCTTATTCGAAATAACCATGGATAATTTACCTATATATAGCAGTTTACAATATCTCATTTCTAAGGTTGGTACAACTTTAGGATAGATCAAGTTTCTAACCCTATTGTTCTCATGTTTTCTTAGGAGTTTAGTGATTAATTCAGGTTTATATCCGTTGTTCAAAGCTATTTTAGTTATTGTATCTAGCTCTTTCGTAAAATTATCGGCGTTCATAGGTATATTAACAAGTCTGTGAAGCATCGAGTTAAAAGATGCAAGTTTATGACTAATGGGATGTCTAGATGAAAAGGGTATAATAGCGTCCGTATAGGTAGGTTTTCGAAATATTTTAAAAGAGTGCTTATTGTGTACATTACTGATATTCAAATCTAAAAAATTAATATTATGATCTTCCTCTATCTCCATCGTGAATTGTATTGATACGTGTCGAGAGTTTAAGTATGTTAGAAATTGTGTCAATTGCCTATTTCTACCTCCCCATAAACATAGTATATCGTCAACATATCTATACCAACATAAAATGTGGGTTACCAAGGTATTACCTGATTTCATTAAATCTTTCTCGAAGCGATCCATATAAATCTCTGCCAACAAAAAACTTAGGGGCGAACCCATTGCCAGCCCCTCTGTTTGTTTGTAGAACCTACCGTTCGTTGTAAAGTAGTTTTGTTGTATACAAATATGGGCGGCTCCGTGGCGTAGTGGTATGTGTGTGACTACTACGCCCTAGGTCCCGGGTTCGAATCCCGACACGGTCCGCTTGAAAAATGTTAGGCGAGCATTTTTCGCAAAAATACACCCTCGTTCGGATGAGAGGTAAAATGGAGGTCCCGTGTGTGAGTGTTGTCACGCACGTTAAAGATCCCTACCTTGCTTGGAACAGCAAGGATTCGGCAAAATTCAAAATTTTCCAGGTAAAAAACTCGCTTCCTGGCCAATGTAGTACCTTCGGGTGGAGCATTGAAAATCAATGTAGATACATATAATATGTCATATTCTTTAATGATATTTGATCCAATTTATTCATCAGAGTTTCATGTACGATATTAATTACTTCAAGCGTAATGCAGGTAAATGTAGTGATATCAATGACATAAACTTCGCGTTGTTAGTATAATCACTTCTTTTGTTTGTTTACGAGTTGTATCGAATTCTGTATTGCAAATTTAGGAGTAAAATTTTTAATAGCTATTACAAATTTTACTCCTAAATTTGCAATACAGAATTCGATACAACTCGTAAACAAACTAAAAGAAGTGATTATACCTAACAACGCGAAGTTTGTGTCATTTGATATCACTTCACTATTTACCTGCATTCCTACGCTTGAAGTAATTAATATCGTACATGAAACTCTGATGAATAATAAATTGGATCAGAATATCATTAAAGAGTATATGGACATATTACATATTTGTATACAACAAAACTACTTTACAACGAACGGTAGGTTCTACAAAAAAACAGAGGGGCTGGCAATGGGTTCGCCCCTAAGTTTTTTGTTGGCAGAGATTTATATGGATCGCTTCGAGAAAGATTTAATGAAATCAGGTAATACCTTGGTAACCCACATTTTATATTGGTATAGATATGTTGACGATATACTATGTTTATGGGGAGGTAGAAATAGGCAATTGACACAATTTCTAACATACTTAAACTCTCGACACGTATCAATACAATTCACGATGGAGATAGAGGAAGATCATAATATTAATTTTTTAGATTTGAATATCAGTAATGTACACAATAAGCACTCTTTAAAATATTTCGAAAACCTACCTATACGGACGCTATTATACCCTTTTCATCTAGACATCCCATTAGTCATAAACTTGCATCTTTTAACTCGATGCTTCACAGACTTGTTAATATACCTATGAACGCCGATAATTTTACGAAAGAACTAGATACAATAACTAAAATAGCTTTGAACAACGGATATAAACCTGAATTAATCACTAAGCTCCTAAGAAAACATGAGAACAATAGGGTTAGAAACTTGATCTATCCTAAGGTTGTACCAACCTTAGAAATGAGATATTGTAAACTGCTATATATAGGTAAATTATCCATGGTTATTTCGAATAAGATATTTAATAAATGTAAAGACAAAAAGCCTACATTTTACACTAGGTCGTCAATAGGATCGATGATTAAAAATTGTAAGCCAAAAATGGACAAACTCCATCAAACTGGGGTATATAAATTAAAATGTAATACTTGTAATAGTTTTTATATTGGACAAACTGGCACCAGCTTTAAACTACGATTTGACCAACACAGACGTGATATTGGTAAAAATATGGCTTCTAGTGCATTAGCTAGACACTTAAATGACAATAATCATACTTGTGATTTTAATTCAAATTTTGAAATCCTTCACATTTTAAATAAAGGTAAGAAGCTGGACAGTTTGGAAAATATAGAAATTAAGAAGGCGTGGGCACTTGGGCAAAATATTGTTAATGATATTACAATTTATAAATGCGTCTCCAATAATTGACTTTGCTTCAAGATTTTAACTTGTTTATCCCTCCCTCTCTATATGTGATTAGCTTTTATATATATTTTAGCTCAATTATAGTTTCTGTTAGACTTGATAATGACTTAATAGTCGAAAGCGCTCGTCGTATTTTTATTAAATTGACATTATAATAACTTTATTATTGTGAAGATAAAAGTACTAAGATATTCTTCTTTTATTTACTTATTTATTATTATTATGGATCTTCACCAAGTCAACGCTGATTACATTAATATGGTATCTTTAAATGATTCGCAATTTGTAGGACCTAAACTACAAAATGAAATTATTTCAGTTTTAATGAGATTTCGTTTACATCAAATCGTCTTCACCTGTGACATAAAGCAAATGTTTAGACAAATAAATATTTTTGAAAATCATAAAAAATACCAGTTAATTCGATGGAGGTTTTCGCCAAACGACCCA
>JARFIW010001785.1:0-121574 GCA_036346225.1 Platerodrilus igneus | reverse complement strand
AAAAATTGGAAAACTCAAAAAAAGCGTGAGACCACTGGCCAACTTAACCCCCGGATTTGTTTTCATTTTTTTCGCTATATGCAAATGAGCACAATTCAAATAAACACCGGCACAATTGAGCACAAAACGCGCACAATGTAATGGATTGAAAAAAAATTGGACAACTAAAAAAGCTTGAGGCTACCGATCAACCTAGTTCCCGGATTTGTTTTCAATTTTTTAACTATAAGCAAATGAACACAATCAAATAAACACCGGCACAATTGAGCACAAAACAAGCACATTTCAATGGATTGCAGAAAAATTGGAAAACTCAAAGAAGCAGGGTGCTAGTCGTCCACCTGGCCCCCGGATATGTTTTCAATTTTTTCGCTATAAGCAAATGCACACAATTCAAACAAACACCGGCACAATTGAGCACAAAACGAGCACAATTCAATGGACTGCAAAAAAAATGGAAAACTCAAAAAAGCGGGGGGGGGCTAGCTGTGGACCTGGCCCCCGGATTTGTTTTCAATTTTTTCGCTTTATGGAAATGAGCACAATTCAAACAAACACCGGCACAATTAAGCACAAAACAAGCACAATTCAATGGACTGCAGAAAAATTGGAAAATTCAAAAAAGGCGGTGGGCTAGCGGTCAACCTGGCCCGCCGGATTTGTTTTCAATTTTTTCGCTATATGCAAATGAGCACAATTCAAACAAACACCGGCACAATTGAGCACAAAACGAGCACAATTGTTGGGAAAGAAAAAAAATTGAAAACATAAAGTGGGGGCGAAGTTGACCCGTTTTTTTACCCGAATCAAGTTTATGTGGACAAACCAAAAGACAGCAGTCATTCATGCATTTTAATGTTTCGTTTGATGATATTACTGTTCGTTAATTAATAACCTAATTTCAATATGTAGTGTCTCACTGAATGGGATATAGTGTCTCAGTGTTTGCTCTATAGGGCTAGCAGTGAGACATTATTAATACATACATGTATTCTGTTTATCTAAATTTTCGCTTAGTTTACGCCAATTTTAACTCTGCTATGAACTATAGTTGAGTTTATGAATTACATACGAAGTCACAGTTTAAATATTTAAATAAATTAAAAAGTTTTGAAACTTTAAATTTTTTGTGTCTCACTGATGGGCGTCTTCCCCTATTATTTTTGCGCCATACTTATAATGGCCACTATTTTGTTCCAAAAGAAATTTTTTGAGCTGCTAAAGGCAAAATCGTTCTAAATAGAATAGTTAGGCGGTTTGCTTTTATCATAAAAGACAGAATTCTGCATTATTTAAAGAGCTACCAAACCTACTGCTATATGTATTGTAATACGAGTACCAACTTTGCGTACCTAATTCAAGCAGAATAAATTGTTTTTATTGGTTTAAAGTTTAAGAATATTCATTCATATTACATGCATTCTAATAAATCTTTTTCATTTCTTGTTTGCTGCAGGAGAATACTAAGGTTTTTATGCGACACATATTTAGGCTGAAACCGCATGTCTGTTAACGTCAGGATTAGATTTTAATATATTTCGCAAAATAAATGTTAGTTTGAGGTTATACGCATTAAGCATAGTCTAAACGAATTCATAGAAAATTCCCAATTCCAATTTGCGTTTTTCTGTGTAAGCAGTTATTAAGTCAAGAACAATAAGACCTAGTATGAGCACGAAGCAGGTATAATTTGTGTCGAAATCCTTGACTCACAACTAAACTTCAAGGGTAAATTATAAATGGGGTATTGTATAGATAATGCATGAACGTTGAGCTTCTACGTTAAACATTTAATCTAATCTCTAATTTTGCTCTTTTTAATTTTCTAGGGATCTTTTCTCATTATATCGCAAATCATAACGTCGACTTTTGTTATCTGTCGGTATTTTATCAGCGAAAAAGATTTTCAGAACGTCACGTACACGTTATCGTGGTTTAGCTTATCTGTTTGTGTAATAATTTGATAAGAGTTCGCCTTCGTTGTTTTGGCGGCACACCGATTTCAGGTGCCAGTTGCCAGTCTGTGCTTTGAATCAGCATTCTGCTAAAAATGATTAGAGCTTCCGGGATGTATATGGCGATAAGTAAAGAAAGTTAAACAAGTCTGTTTTAGTCTGAAGATTTGGTGTATATACCGCCTACTTACTTCATTGCACGTGCAGAAGTTCGTTATTCGCATTCCGATAACCGAAGCTTTGGTTAACTGATAAAACAGCAATTTTATTTTAATATGTGAAAATACACACAAAAGCGGTTTAAATCCTCCAACGTCTGCAATTAATTCTTTCGTTAATTGAATTACATTGATAACAGTAGGAAAAATATTTTATTCTACATTCTTTGTCCTGTAAATTTTTTTGAGTGGAAAAAGTTCGCATTCTCAAATTATATTTATATTTTGTAAACAACATAAACCTTGAATGATTTGGTGCAGCATTCGAACGTTATCTCCTATCTTTTAGAAGTGCCAAGAGCCAACTTGACTCACCCTTCGGCTGAGTCAAGTTGCCCCCTTCCCCCGCACTTTTAGTTTTTAATTTTATTCTTCCTCACTAATTGTATTCGTTTTCTGCTCAGCTGTGTCGGTGTTTGTTTCAACTGTACTCATTCGCATATAGTGAAAAAGTTGAAAACAAATCCAGGGTACCGGTTGACCAGTGCCTCCTCTTTTTTGTTTTCAATTTTTCTTAGCCCGTTGAATTGTGCTCGTTTTGTGCTCAACTGTGCCGCTGTTTGTTTTAATTGCGCTCTTTGTTTATAGTAAAAAAATTGAAAATAAATGCGGGAGCCAGGTTGAACGCCAGCCCCTCGCTTTTAAGTTTTCTTTTTTTCCTTGTCCATTGAATTGTAGTCATTTTTTAATACCGGAAATTTGTTTTGAACAATGTTTAGAACAGCTAGGATAATCTTTAGCAGAGGCGACACCTTCAATTTTCGAAGAAAATTACTAGTCACTTAAAAATATGGGAGGCTGACAGTTAGACTGCTCTCCCTCCCCCTGATTTGTTTTTCAAACTCAAAAAAAGCGGTGGGCTGCGGATTTGTTTTGATCTTTTTCATTATCAGCAAATAAGCTCAATTGAAACAAATACCGGCACAATTGACGGCCACAAAACGACTACAGTTCAAGGAACTAAGAAAAAAATTTTAAAACATAAAAGAAGGGGCTAGCGGTCAATCTAACCCCCGGATTTATTTTCAAGTTTTTTACTATAAGCAAATGAGCACAATTGAAAAACTCAAACAAAGCGGGGGTTAGTGGTCAATATCCCCCTACTTGTTTTCAATTTTTTACTTTAAGCAAATGAATACAATTGAAACAAACACCGGCACAATTAAGCATAAAACGAGCACAATTCAATGGACCACGAAAAAGTTGGAAACTCAAAAAAAGCGGGGGGTTAGCGGTTAACCTGACCCCTCCTGCATTTGTTTTCAATTTTTTGCTATCAGCAAATGAGCACAATTGAAATTGGTTCAGATGACAAACAAATTAAAAACTGTCAGTGGAGGGTCAACTTGACTGACCCTCTTCCTATTTTATTTCGGTACACAAAGAATATGTTCATTAAGTAGAAATCACCATTCCTTGAATTAATTAATCCTGCGTTATATAGGTAGGGCCTCACAAACCCCAACGGCCGAAAATCGCTTTGAAAATGCAGAAATCGTAATCTTACGCACACCCCCTTCTCAATAACTTTTCAAATGCATCCCCGCTGTAGAATTTAAGTAGTGCCTTAGTACTAAATAAATAGCGGGACAAATTACACTCGTTTAAAACGCTCTGGGGTGTGTTACGCTCTATATATGTACTAATGTTATTAAATTTAGCATAGCAGAATAAATGTAAATGTTGACTTAGTTTGTTACAAAACAAGTATTGTTACAATTTTTCTAGAAGAATAGTAATAATTATAATAAATAATGTCACTGTCACGAAAAGAAACAAATAAGGCTTCAAACATTATAGGACAAGGCTAATACCGATAACGAGGCAATCAAATCAGGCATCGAAGATGATGTCGGTTATGTCTCTATGTGATAGTACTATGGCACGTTCGACAAGATTGTTTACGACATTTTTCTTATATTGTATTGGTACATTCGATTGGAAATTTAAGTATCTGCCAGTCCACGTGGTTTTCCTGTACCAGTCTGTTGTTATTTTGCCTGCTGTGTTGTATTTGACGAGTGTGTCTAGGAATGGTATAGATTTGTTTATTTCTCTTTTATATGTGAATTGTAGGCGTGGATGAAATCCATTAAATGCATTCATTGTTTCATCAATTTTATTTTCAGGTAGACATATGATACAGTCATCAACAAATCTTTTGTAAAAGGCAGGCTTAAATTTTAATTGGTCGATAGCATTGTTTTCAAGCTCTTCTAGTACCATATTTGCGATGGTGGCTGATATTGGAGAACCCATTGCAGTACCAAATATTTGCACATAGATATTGTTCTCAAATTTGAAATATGAAGCATCTAGACATGTTGTAATCCCTTTTATAAATTCTTCCATTGGCAAAGTTGTGAACGGTGTTATTATGTTCCATTTATTTTTTATTATATTTATTACCAGGTCCGTCGGAACGTTGGTAAATAATGATTTTACGTCGATTGAAATTATAATGTGGTCACTTGGTACTGTTTGCTTGACTATAAATTTTTGGAAATCCCAACTATCTTTTATGGAATAATTTGTGTTTCCTATGATATTTTTGAGTGTTGTTGTTAAAAATTTTGCTAGATTGTAAGTGGGCGTGTTTCTTGTGCTCACGATGGATCGTAGTGGGATGTTAACTTTGTGTAACTTGGGTAATCCATATATGTACAGTGCATGTCCATTGTGGCATATTAATTGATTTTTAATAAATTGCGTTATAAAATTCTTTTTGAACCATTGATTTACTAGTGTGTTTATAGTGTTTTGTAATTGTAACGTTGGGTCTATTTTTTTATTTAGATATGTGGTGTTATCATTAAGCATTTCATTCATTTTAAAAATATATTCATTCTTATTCATTAAAACTGTTGTCTTGCTTTTATCTGCTTGTAGGACATATATGTCTTTGTTATTCATTAAGAATTCTTTAGTTTTCTTTAGATTGTGATTTTCGAGGTTGGTGTTTGTGTTTTTAATACAGTTGTTCTCCTTTTTGCGGTGGTTTGTTAACATATTACAAATTTTATTTCGAATTTCGAACTTTTCTTCTGTGGTTTTTGTTTTTATTCCTATTTCTACGTTTGCTATAATGTCTTCATAATTAGTTTTTGGTAGTTTGGTTGAAAATTTATTACCAAAACTTAATACATTGTTTACTTCGGGTGGGATAATTTTATTTGTCAAATTTGTTATTCATTTATTATTCACGTTGTTAATTTGTTTGTTCTTGTGGTTGTTGTTCTGTTTATTTATTAGAAGCTCAATTTTATTAATGTGTTTTTGTTTTATCTTGTTAAAAGTATTACAATAGATTTCATTTTGTGCATCAAAGAACTTATTGTGAAACTCATTGTGCATGTTTTGTGATATTTTAGCTTTAATGTCCATTAGTTTGTAGTTGATTTTACTTAATGGTTCAATGGTTCAAAAAGAATTTTATAACGCAATTTATTAAAAATCAATTAATATGCCACAATGGACATGCACCGTACATATATGGATTACCCAAGTTACACAAAGTTAACATCCCACTACGACCCATCGTGAGCACAAGAAACACGCCCACTTACAATCTAGCAAAATTTTTAACAACAACACTCAAAAATATCATAGGAAACACAAATTATTCCGTAAAAGATAGTTGGTATTTCCAAAAATTTATAGTCAAGCAAACAGTACCAAGTGACCACATTATAATTTCAATCGACGTAAAATCATTATTTACCAACGTTCCGACAGACCTGGTAATAAATATAATAAAAAATAAATGGAACATAATAACACCGTTCACAACTTTGCCAATGGAAAAATTTATAAAAGGGATTACAACATGTCTAGATGCTTCATATTTCAAATTTGAGAACAATATCTATGTGCAAATATTTGGTACTGCGATGGGCTCTCCAATATCAGCCACCATCGCAGATATGGTACTAGAAGAGCTTGAAAACAATGCTATCGACCAATTAAAATTTAAGCCTGCCTTTTACAAAAGATTTGTTGATGACTGTATCATATGTCTACCTGAAAATAAAATTGATGAAACAATGAATGCATTTAATGGATTTCATCCACGCCTACAATTCACATATAAAAGAGAAATAAACAAATCTATACCATTCCTAGACACACTCGTCAAATACAACACAGCAGGCAAAATAACAACAGACTGGTACAGGAAAACCACGTGGACTGGCAGATACTTAAATTTCCAATCGAATGTACCAATACAATATAAGAAAAATGTCGTAAACAATCTTGTCGAACGTGCCATAGTACTATCACATAATGAGTTCAGACCTAAAAATATAAAAATAGTTAAAAAAACACTTAAAAATAACTGTTATCCTACATCGTTCGTAAAACAAACCATTAAAGAAAAACTAGATAAAATTTATAACAATGAAGGCACTAAAAAACCACATACAAATGAAAATAGGATTGCAATGGAGTATACACCCGGGCGTTCAGAAAAAATAAAAAAATGTCTAATGGCATATGATATACACGTCGCACACAAACCAAACAATTCAACAAAAAATTTCTATACCCAACTTAAACCTAAAGCAGACCAAAAAAACAGAACACACACAATTTATAAGATTAATTGCTCGGATTGCACGGGGCTATACATTGGAAATTCAAAACAGTACTTACATAAACGCATATATGAACATAAATATACAATAAAAACCTTTAATAAAAAGAGCACTGCCCTTGCAGCACACGCCATTGAAAAAGTTCACCAGTTTGACTTCGAAAATGTCTGTATCCTGAGTACAGCAGTTAATGATAAAAAAAGAAACCTTTTAGAAACAATACAAATCCAAAAAAACCCAAATGCCATAAATTCAAAAAATGACCAAGATGATTTTTGCAATATATACCACAACTTAATTCACCAAAAATAAATAAATAAAAAAAAAAAAAAAACTAGTAGAAATATTCTCATGTACCATCTGCTACACATTATAATTTATAGTATCTAGTTTAATTTCTACTCAGTGGTAATTAGGATATTTAAAGGTAGAGTTGAATGACAGATGTAGTCAGATAAGTTAAGGTTAGGATTAGTGAAGATGTAAAGTAATATAGTTTTAAAAACATTTTTATATTGTTAACTTAAGGTATATATAAATCTAGATTTTTATTAATAGTAATTTATGTAATAATATTTTTAGAAACATATTTGAAAATGGAAAACCGAAACGCGTCATATGTATTGAATTAAAATGATTGATTGAGCAGTTTCATTTCATCACAACAAGCACCATATAACTAAGATAGTTGAAAATGACCAAGTTCCAATAAATTTAATTAAAATATATATATATATATATATATATATATATATATATATATATATATATATAGTTATTAAGATGAAATAAAACCCAACTTTAAAATACAAAGTTGGGTTTTCATTTCATCTTAATAACTATTAATATATATTAAGCATTCATTTGCATTCCAAATGTGGATTTATCTTCTCTATTATATATATATATATATATATATATATATATATATATATATATATAAAGTGTGTCATGCAATTGAAATTTGAACTCCTGAATCAGCAATTCTAGTTCCGTTTACACCAGCAATTGAAATATTTAACAAGGTCGAAAGTTTTGGTTTTTTTCAAGAAGAGGTATCGAAACTTGATAAAAAGTAGTCAAACACATATTCACATTTGAAGAATTGTTATCTTGACACTCAGGACATTTAGACCTTATAACCCCAGGCAAACCACAGCCATAGCAAGAAATTTTCTTGTCGGTCAGATGACTTTACGTCGGCAAAGATTTGTCTTCCGTGCCAGAAATAGTAGATTCTTTCTTTATTAATTTTTTACAATTTTCGCGTGAGTGACCAAGGTTTTTGCAATACAGACATTTTATCCTGACCTTTTTTGTTTCAACGATCATAGATACGTTTTCTTTAGAATTTTTCTCGTTTGGGGAAAGTACTTCACATAAAGATCGTTCGATATCACGAGTACGTTCGAGAAAATCATCAAATTCTTTAATATCTTGACGTACGAGTCGTTTCCTAACTCTACGGTTCAGAAGTCTATAAATTATATCTAATTGAGCTTTTGTTGGTAAAATATATGGTAAATGAGCAATTAGCGCTCGAATGCGACAAATGAAAAATTCACATGATTCGTCAATATTTTGTTCTTTCGAGAAAATTACTCTAAAAATTAACTGCGGTGGAAGTTTCTTTGAATAGGCATCTCTCAATGGTTTGACCGCTTCTTCCCAAGTATTTGTGGAGGGTTTTACACTTTGCCACCAAGGCGCCACTACACCTTCTAATAAAATGGACAATCCACGTAAAGCGTTAACGTCTGATACTTGTAAACAATCTTTGAACGTTTGAACGTTATCTAAAGATGCGTCTACGTCAGCATCCGGTGTTCCATTAAAACGAGCCGTACATTTTGTAAAGTTACCGTGTGTTATCATTTGAGAATAACTGAAAGACGTCGCCCCGTCGAACGGTGTTTGTTCTCTATTAACACCCGGCAAATTTAATGTTTCTTTGTTCATTATTTTATTTGATTCGCGTATTTCATTGATTAAGTCTAAAAATTGCGTTTGCGTCATTGTAATGTTTGAATTTGAAGAACTTCCCTTATTTGCATTTTCGTGTTGACATCAACAGCTGTTTGCTTTTTCGGTGACATAATTATAGCGATTGAAACCGAAAAGATTAATCAGAACACTGTCAACGTTACGTATAAGCATAAACTTTATTTTTTCAAAACAACATACTTTTTTCGATAAATTACTGCAGCTACAAATATATACAATTTCAAATGGTTCAATTTCACGTGCAATAAACGAGTGAAACTGTTATTCCTCCTGTGACGGTTGGATCCCTTGCCTCCAGACTACAACCCTGCGATAAAACTGGTGTATCCACTTCAAGGTTAACCACAACTAGGCACTTGTTGAACGTTTAACTTAACACGTGCAACAAACAGTTTCACGTTTATCGAAATTGTTTGTTACTTAGACTTGCGATTTATTTGAATTTCGTACATAAACATTATTAATTCAGGCATCACGTTGGGAAAGCCACTTGTGTAATCCCCGGCTAGCTTGAGTTTTATGGGATCATCGCTTTTAGCTCTTCGAATAATTAATGTTACTTGAAATTAAAACGATTTTATTTCTTTTAAGTATAAATAAATCTAAACTACTAAAAATGTAAATTCGATTATTGTTACAACACATAAACTAAATAAAAGTCATCAAAATTGGTAATAAAGATTCTCGACGCGTTAGCACGTTTTACTCTCACGACAACCTGCATTGTACTACTTTAACCCGCATGGAATTGTCTTGACTTGTATGCGAGCGGAACGTCTGACGGAGCCACGGTTGCCACCTGCAGTATTCTTGGGTGTGGCGCTACACATATATATTCTAATTTGGGGGATATGTAACTCCTCCCGACGTAGATGAAAATTAAGGGGTTTTGCTTAATTTTTGAAACTTGTTGTCCCTAAGGGTTCATTTATTATTTCTTTAATTCCTTTTGTTTCTTGTTTCTTATTACTAAAATTTGTTTCTTTGTTCCTATATCTAAGATACATTTTATACAATACATACATAGTTAATAAAATGATTACAATGATTAATAAAATTGTCCAAACACTGATATTGTCATAATGTACTTTTGGAACTTTCAATTCACTCAAATGTTATTTGTAGTTGTGCATTAGTTTTACAGATTGGTTGAGATTGTCTAGGTCTATGTGCTGTAGTTGCATTGGTTTTTTGCTGATTTCGTCGTCTTCGGGTTGCGTAAGCTTGAACTGTAGTGTAACGTTTTAGTTTTATACAAACTAAGAATCGCCGTTGCGTTATGTGGGTTGCCGCCGTCTAGGCAAAATAATGCTTGCAGAAGTATATTCAAGTTCGCGTAGACGCGGGCTGGGTCCCGGTACGTGTTAATCTAAAAATGACAGTTTTTAATTTTCTTGTTAGTGACATATAGTCGATTAAGAAATCTTTTTGGGTGTTGAGTGAGTGCTCTAAACTAGAATGGGTAAAGAGTGCCATTTGTGGCAGAGACACATAGCATGGCCTAGAAATAAGTGCTCCATGGTATGCTAGTCAAATAATAGATTGAGATTAAAACGATTCGTAAATTGCACAATATGGCGTCCTAATAAAACTAAATTATTTTTAAATTTTAGCAAGCTTTAGAGACCAGGATTCCTACAGTACAATGAAATATAAAATACAAGTCTGCTTCCAGTTGGTATAATTAAAGAGATATTAACTTCTGTCCCGAAATTTGGTTAGTTATATTAAAATGGCGAGGCCACGTGTTTCAATTGAAAGACGTTTGGTAATTATTTTATTGCTCTAAGACTTCATCAAACTGCATGAGTACTAGCCCTTTAAGATACGACAAACATCAGCCTGTACGTGAAGTGCCGTTTTGTAGAAAATGTGCCGTGTCATACAGAAAAATAATTAATTATTATCCAGAACCCTAAATGAAACTGAACAGAAATATACCACCATAGAGAAGGAATTATTAGCCATAATTTAGGCAACAAAATATTTCAGACCCTACCTTTAGGGACGAAAATTTGACATATACACCGATCATAGACCATTAGTATGGCTATGCAAACTTAAAAAATCAAATAACAAATTACAACCACGGAGAATCCGATTAGAAGAATACGATTACGAAATTATATATAAAAAGAGAATTTATAACAACAACGCAGACGCTTTAAGTAGAATACAACTGAATGCATTAGAAACAGAATCCATTGTAGGAAACGTAGACGAAACAGAAATAAGGAAAAACCCAGATGAGATCGACACAATACATTCGACACAAAACGAAAAACCTAAAACCGCGATTAAAATTTTAAACGAAGCAATCGATATGAAACCCAATCAATTTATAATTACCGAAGTTTTGAATAACCCCAATCCCGTAAAATATATAAAAGTAGACAACAAAAAGATATACCAAATTTAAATAACCAAAGATAACAACTAGGAGCAAATAATTAAAATTTCAAAAAGAATACACCCCCGAGAAAAAAGATTTTATTTTTATTTTAGCACCGAACACTTATACAAAAGATTTTCAGAATTATACGTTAAATTATGCAATAATTCTGGCCCTGAACTTATCAGATGCACGAGAAAATTAATAACACTTGACGACCCTGACGTAATAAATGATGTAATTAGAAACCAACATGAAGGAAAAACCAACCATCGTGGAATTAATGAAAACATTAAGCAACTCATAAAACGTTATTATTTTAAAGACATGAAGGAATTGACCACAGATTTCATTAACCAATGTGAACTATATGACAAAGCGAAATACGACAGGAAACCCCCAAAGATACCCTTAATGTTAACCAAAACACCCGACAAACCATTTCAAAAATTACATGCCGAAACTCTTAAAGTAGAAGCACAAAACTATTTAACCATTGTAGCTGCATTCGCAAAAAAAGGCCAAGCAATACCCATCACTTCTAAAAATAGCATTGACGTAACACAAGGATTTTTACAGTACTTTACCTTTTATGGAACACCCGAAACAATAACGTTAGATAACGGCAGCGAATTTAAAAATGAAACAATACAAAATACTTTAGAACTCCATCATCATCATTAGGTCTTCAGTCCTAGAACTGGTTAGACGCGTACCATCATTGTTCCCTATTCTGAACTAACCTACAGATTTCCCTGAAATATGCACAGTTTGCATCTATAACTGTCTGATCTAGGTCTACATCTACCTCTTTTTCCTATCTCTGCTTGTAATATATCACATACTATTCCCCAAAAATGCCTTAGAACGTATTCCGCCCTACTATATCTCTTTTTCCCCAGATATCCTTGTTCCCCTACTATTTCTGTAACATATTTGTTATTATCTTTGTCTGTTCATACATCTGAAGCACAGCATTTCAAAAGGCTGCTACCGTTTTTCTGTCTGCGTTTCAGACTGCCCGTATTTCCTAGGCATACTGTGCTGTGCTCCACACATATGCTTTCAACAATTTTCTTCTTATTCTATGTTCGTTGTCTTTCCTCATAGGCGCTGTTCTTTCTTGTTAGATGCAGTTTGATCACTTTCTATTGTTTTACAGTTACATGCCCTATTTCTCCGACCTTCAATGGTTGTGAAGAGAGGTAAGCAGCCTGTGGCTGCCAAGTTCCCCCAACACTTAACCATTTGGCGATTTAATATATTTTCCAATTTATCTTTTCGCACAGTCAACATTAGTTGCAGGTATTTCGCAACCAACAACTAGTTGTTTATACTAATCATCAGATTTATCTGCGCTTATTTTTTCGTCATTAGGTTTTCCGTCTCAAAACTGGTTGGACACGCACCTGCACTTATTTATATTCTGAGCTAGCCTACATAGTTCCTGAAATTCTCACACAGCATGTGTATTCAGCTCGTTCCTTTCTATTGTTTTCTAATTTTATACCCTATTTTACCGAGATTCAGTGAAGGAGGTTAAGCAACCTGTGGCTACCAAGATCCCCCATCACTTAGACATTTGCCGAAATAATGGTTTTCCAGTAAATCCTTTCACACACTTAACATTATTCGAGAAAATTGCCCAATCAATTCTTGTAGTTACTTATAATAATCATCATGTTTAAGCACAGTTATCTTTTCGTCATTAGTTTATCCATCTTGGGATTGGTTGGATGCGTACCTCCATTGATTTCTATTCTGGGCTAGCCTACACATCTCCTGAAACCTCTACAGCCTACATCTTTTACTATCTGTGTGCAGTAGTCTAATCTAGGTCTGCCTCTTCTTCTCTTTTTTCCTATCTCTGCTTCTAATATATTCCGCACTATTCCCTCATGCCGTAGTATGTGGCCTATCATCCTATCTCTCCTATTTTTACCGTTTTCCACATATTTCTTTCTTCCCCTACCATTTTAGTACCTCTTCGTTCTTAACTTTGTCTGTCCATGATATCTTCATCATACGCCTGTAGCACCACATTTCAAAGGCTTCTACCTTTTCTTGTCCGCTTCTCCTACTGTCCAGGCTTCACAGCCGTACAGTGCTGTGCTCCACACATATGTTTTAAGCAATCTTTTCCTTGTTTCTATGTTTGTGGTCTTTGAGCACAGTAGTTGCTTTTCTTGTTAAATGTAGCACGACCTTGTGCTAATCTTTGTTTTATATCTTTTGTGCTTTTCCCATCTTGCGTTATTTGGCTTCCTAGGTAGCAGAAATCCTTAAACTCTTGTAAGTTCGTGTTAGATACTTGTATTCTTGTTTTTGATTTATTTTCCCCACCTTTGCAAACTAGAACTTTAGTTTTAGTTTTGTTAATTTTCATACCGTATCTCTCTGTCAGAACCGTTTCCATTTCATTAAGAGCAGCTTCTAACTCTTCCTTGCTAGACGCTAATACCGCTATATCATCTGCAAATCTAAGCATATCAATTTTTGTCCCTGCATAGTAATTCCAAATGTCTTCCTGCATTTGACAGTATTCATTGCCTCTTCTATGTACAAGTTAAAGATCAATGGGGATAGGGCACATCCCTGTCTCACCCCTTTCCTAATGTTTACTTCTCTACGTTCCTGCTCTAATTCTATTACTGCTGTTTGCTCTTTGTATAGCTATGTACTATTCGTCTATCCCTATAACTCATTCCAATCTTTTTGAGTATTTCAAACATTTTTTTCCAATTTACATTGTCGAATGCTTTTTCCAGATCTACAAACCCTATATACATGCTTTCCCCTTTTTCTATTGTTTTCTCCATTATCACTCTCCGAGCTAAAATAGCCTCCCGCGTTCCCCTGTTTCGCCTAAACCCAAATTGGTCTTCTCCTAATATTTCTTCAGCTCGTTTTTCCATTCGTCTTTGCACGATTCTAGTTAATATTTTTGACACGTGTGCTGTCAAACTTATTGTTCGAAAATTTTCACATCTATCCGCGCCTTTCTTTTTTGGTATAGTTACTATGATGCTACGTTTGAAATCTTTGGGTATCTCGCCTGTCTTATACATATAGCTTACAAGTTGGAAGAGACGTTCTGTTACTGCTTGTCCAGCGGCCTTTAGAGTTTCTGCTTGCACCTTATCTGTACCAGGCGCCTTACCATTTTTCAGACTCTTTAATGCTAATTCAAACTCGTCTCGAAGTATAGGATATCCCAAGTCATCATTTTCAATGTCTGATTCCTGTTCTAATGCAGTTAGTTCCTCTCCTGCATATAAATTCCTTATATATTCTTGCCATCTACTCACTTTCTCTACGTTTTCTATAATGACGTTTCCTTGTGCGTCCCTTATATTTTTACTATACGGTTTTATATCCTAAAATTCATTCTAATTAATTTGTATGCTTCGTCTGTCTTTCCTATTTCCATCTTAGTTTGTACCTCTTTGCACTTTTCATCAATCCATTGTTCTTTAGCTTTCCTGCATTTTCGAATAATTTCCCATTTTATGGCTTTGTATCTTTGTTTTCCTGTTTCGTCTGATTTATTTTTGTATTTTCGTCTTTCTTCTATTAAATTCACGATATCCTTTGTTATCCATGGTTTCTTATTTTCTTTTTGTGTATACCCCAGAATATCTCTGGCCGCCATGTCTAGGCTGGATTTAATGTTATTCCATTCTGTTTCTACTTCCTTAGTTTCAGATATTTTACCGATATCATTCAGCAATTCATTTAACTTTTTTTCGAATCTTACTTGAATATCTTTATCTTTTAGTTTCTCTAAGTCCAAGTGCCTTTTTCCGTTCCTTTTTTTCAGCTTTTTAAATTTAAGTGCGGCCTTCATAATTACGATGTTGTGGTCAGTATCTATATCTGCTTCTGGGTAGCTTCTACAGTCTTTTACTTGATTCCTAAACCGTTGTCTAACAAGAATGTAATCTATTTGATATCTTCCTATATCTCCTGGCATCTTCCACGTATATCGTCTTCTAGCATGATGTTGAAATAATGTGTTTGTGATGATTAAATTGTTCCTGTCGCAAAATTCTACCAGCCTATTTCCCCTGTCGTTTCTCGTGCCTAAACCAAATAAACCTACTACCGCTTCTTCCCTACCCTTACCTACCACGGCATTAAAATCCCCCGTAATTATTAAATTTTCATGTCCTTTTACGTATCTTAATATGTCTTCGATATCTTTGTAGATGGCTTCTACCTCTTCGTCACTGTAGCTAGAGGTGGGCATGTATACTTGTATTATTACTGTGTTTACCGGTTTAGATTCTAATCTAACCATGAGTACTCTTTCGTTCTTTTGTAAGTAATTTTCTACACAGTATCCTATCTTTTTCCGCATAACTATCCCCACACCCAAATTTCCTTCCTCTGCTCCTGTATGAATTACCCCGAAGTCACCACTCCAAAAATCCCCTGCCTCTGGCCACCGAACTTCGCTGATCCCTACTATGTCTAGTGATAACCTATTCATTTCGATTTTTAGGTTCTCTAGCTTACCTACTTGCTTCATACTTCTAACATTCCACGCTCCGACTCGCAGAATGTTCCCTACTTTTATTTTTAACTTTCCGATCGCATCCTCCGAAGTAGTCCCCTCCCGGAGATCCGAATGGGGGACTATTTTAACTCCGGAATCTTTTACCCCAGAGAATGCCATCATGTTTGTATCAATTCAAGTACGCTGTGTACTTGGGAGATTAATGTGGTGGTTTCCCGTTGCCTTCCACATCGCGGTAGTTTGTCTTAGACTGCCATACCGACCTCTATGGTCTCTGCCAATCTAAGTACCGAAAGAGCCGCTGCCCTCTTTCGGGGACCTGTCTTAGTCTGGTTCCTCACTAACGACCCTACTACTTAGGTTGGACCTGTAGTTTGGCTCTTTAGCTCATTAGAACACGCAAGCCATTTCACCTGTTCTAGTAATTTAGAACTTCGGCAAGGTGCAGGTCCATTCGAAATGGTTTAGAACTCCACAAAATGAAAATTCATTTCATAAGTGAAAACCAGGCTGAATCAAATGGACTGATTGAACGACTACATTCAACCCTGTTAGAACAAATCCGATTATTAAGAATAACTTGTAAGAAGGAACACATAACCAATTTAATGTCATACGCACTAATCGCCTATAATAATATAATTCACTCATCAACAAATTTTACACCTTTAGAATTAACTTTAGAACATTCAGATTCACGCAACCCTTACGACATACATTATAATAAGAAACTATATCAACAATACGCTTAAGACCGCAAAGAAAAACTAAAAATAACCTATGACAAAGTAAAAGATAAATTAGATAACGACAAAGAACGTATCACCACAACCCGTAATAAGAATACCGACGCAAATAAATTTTCAATAGGACAAACCGTACATGAGAAAAATTTCCAAAGTAAACGACACAAAACGGCACCCAGAAGTTTAGGCCCAATTAAAATTAAGAGAATATCCGACAAAAATATAGCCGTAGTAGACAAAGGCAAGATAACAAAATACATTCACTTGAAAAGCTTAAGACACCCTGTAATTTCAGATGGACAATCATTACCCTTACCGTCAACCTACGCCCAGGTAGAACGGACAACGAAATACTAATTGAAGATATAAAAAACAACCCCGCTATACTACCAATAAAATTGGGAAGTATGCAAAATACAATAGACTACTGGACATTCGCACAAAAAATTCGATTTAACGGAACTGCAACATGAATTTCAAATAATCAAAGACAATTATTATCGATTAAAACAATCAATGGACACAGCAAAATTCGGAAAGGAATACGCAATAGAAATGATGAATTATAACAGCATAATAGAGAGTATTTTAAGAAACATAGAAGATAAATTTAACGGATTAATACCCACAGAACAAACAGCAAGACGACAAAGAGGATTAATTAACTGTTTAGGTAACATAATAAAAGCAATCACAGACAATTTAGATAACCAAGACCGAGAACGTTATGACAACGCAATACAACAGCTAATTGAAAATCAAAACGATATAAAAACCATAATTAGCAATCAAATATCATTAACCCAATCAACCATTATAAAATTGAACGAAACATTATGAAAGCTAGTAAGAAACCAAGATAGTATAACCAACAGAATACAAACCCTTGAAACTAACATGCAAACTACCATGTTAGGCATGCGAAATTTAAGTAGATTCAATACAATATTCACTCAAATAATATCAACACTTACCTTAATTCAACAAATTTTAACCACTTTAAAAAATGCCGTAACATTTGCAAAATTAAATACCTTTCACTCTAGTATCATCGAGCCAAGTAATTTGTTAAAGGAATTATTAAAAATTAGATCACATATAACTAACAGTAAATTACCCTTTGATGTAGTAGAATCAAACATTCTAATATTTGAAAAAATAGCTATAGTAAAAGGCTATGTAAAGAATAACGACATAATATTTTTAATAAAAATTTCAATAGTAGAAAGTAACAATTATAATTATCATCATTTATTTGCTTTTCCAATGAAAGTTACTAGCATGTATCAAGTTATCATACCCAAAACCAAGTTCTTATCCTTAAATGAACTAAGATATGGTTATACAAACGAACAATGTAATGAAAAAACACCAAATCAATATTTATGCCAATCGTTGACAACAACAACTATCCAAGAAGACAGCCCTTGCGAAGTATAATTACTAAAATTCTCAAATCATTACGAAAATTGTGAAACAAAAACCGTACAAATAACCAACATGAAGATTCAAAAAGTTACAGAAAACAAATGGATTGCCATTTTCCCAACAGAAGTAATAGTAACCGTCTACTGCAATCAAGACGAAAACAATCTAGCACTAACCGAAAGCAAATTAATCACCCTTAAAGAAGATTGTTATTTAAAACTGAAAAACGAAATAATCAGAGTTTATCAAGATCCCGTAGCAACCAAGAAACTCGCAAATTTACCAGAACTACAATTCAAGACAACACAAACCGAAGATGAAGAAATAATCGAAAACCCATGCAACTAGAACATCTAGACTTAGACGAACTCAACCACGCCATGGAATTAATGGAAAACTATAAAGAACACTTAAGTGAACTCAAAATGCCCAAGTTACACTACGACAACATAAGCGTTTGGACAATTGTATTAATCATTTTAATTATTTTATTCATCATATATGTATTTTACAAAATGTATCTTAGATATAAGAATAAAGAAAACAGTTTTAGATTTAAGGAAACAAAGGTAAATGAAGAAACAAATATACCCTTAGGAAATGAATTTTAAACAATAAATTTTAAATTAAAAATTAAGCAAGGAAGACCCTTAATTTTTCATGCACGTCGGGAGAAGTTATGTATCTACCAATCTTTATATGTATCATAAAATAGAATCTAATAGGAAATTATTAGAAATCATTAAGAAATTATCAAGTCAAGTGCAACAATGCAATTCAAGGATAATTAATAAAGGTTATTAACAGTTCATGAGAACGAATGCAATACAATGTATTCCAGACGATAGTGACACTGCAGGTGGCAGGTCACAGACGGTTAAGATACCGCGATTACCTAGAAAGTAAGATTGTTACAATGTATTTATGAATAGTATTAAGAAATAAGCAGACATGAGCTCTGAAAGTTCCCACAGAATTGTGAGGGGCAGGGACAACATAAATACCCCGGGAACCTCAAGATCAGGCAGTCAGTCAAAGTATTCAGCTTTAACATTGCAGTTTGCTTAGTCGACTCATAATAGTTCAATTAGTAATTATTTTTTCGACTTAGAGTAATTTTAAACCTGTTTGTTATAATTCCATAATTATTGTCTGATTAAATTAATAAATTGTTACGAAGTTTTTGGAAGTAGTTTTTAAAAACACCGCTCCCAAGGCCCTAAACGTAACTCGCACATATAAATAATACACTAGCTGCTAATTTTTCTGAGTGAAATCTCGAGGAAATAATTCCGCCATACAAAGGAGGTAATAAAAATCTATCATACTCCATACAGCAATGTGAAAAATTCATAAATACGTATAGAATCAAAACCCCAGGGCAAGAGCAATGCTGATTTAATAAATTGTTATTTGAGCTTTGTTGTTCAAAGTTAACTGGTGCCGTCAGGGACACATTAGTAATTTCTAATTGCACTACATGGTCACAAGTAAAAGACGCGTTATTAAACAGATTTGGTGATCAAAAAAACGAAATTTTGTTAGAAAAAAACTTAATTACATATCAATTAACAAAGAGTCATATAACGATTATTACGCGCGCATAAAATGTAAACTACAACAATTATTGGAACAAATTAATATTAGGGAAAACGACGTTAATATAAAAACTTATAAAACTAATATGTATAATCAAAGAGTTTTTTATGGCAGGTTTATTAGAACCTTATAGATCGTTTATAAGTTACAAAAATGTAGCTTCATTAGAAGATTATCTGATGGAACTTCGAAATTATGATAATCTTATACAAGTGAACTTTGTAAATTTTGTACGACAGAAAACCCCACTTAAACACTTTCCTAATCAAAAACCCACAAATCAAAACAAGTAGGTACCAACATCAAAGGCGTATACTCAACTCAGAACACCCACCTTTCCTACTACAAATCAACCACCAACTCAATTCCCTCGTGAACCCGTGAATATCCAGTCTAGACCCATTCAAACGAACTTTCCCACAAATTCGCAAGTTTTTGGTAAGAAACCTGAATATAAACTAGAACCGATGTCTGATAGCATAAGAAATACGTTCCGAAAAACTAATAATAATAATAATAATCAAAAGAACTTTTTGATTTACCGAAACTTCGCTCCAATGGAGTTTCACAATGTTGAACAACCTCAGTGTTACAGTGAAAGCGACATAGCCGAATTCGAAAACGACGATTACCATGACAGCTTTGACTCGTCTGATTGTCCTGAATCTCAACCTAAGGAAGACTTAGATGAGGAAAATTTTTGGTTACCGGCCTGGGATAAATAATGATCTAAATTCTATTCAAGATAAACCAAAACTCCCATTCATAACCATACCCAGCCTTAATTTGAAAATCCTTATTGATTCCGGCGCAACGAACTCTATTATAAACCCCGGACCGGCATACAAATTTTTCATAAAACGTTTTCAATTAAAAGTCTGAATAACATAATAACTGATGACAAAAATATAAAATATCCTTTGTTGCAAGAACTAGGTATTACGAGAGACATGAAATTTCACATAATAAAGTGGCATAACAGTTTTGACGTCCTTATAGGTAGTCATGACTTTCAAAAATTAGAAGCAAAAATAGACTATAAAAATCAGGTTTTGGAGATAAATAAAACTCGGATACCGTTCTTCTTAGAATTGAATCCTAAAAATTTCGAGTTTCTTAAACAGACTGTAAATAACTATTTAAAGATCTCAGTTAACGGCGACATCATAATTTCGGAAACAAAAATTGATGATATTATTATTCCTGAATCAATTGCATTTGCCAATAATGGTTTTTGTGTAATCCCGTTTGTAGAAGACCGCAATAATATAGAAATCAATTTCCAGCAACAACTGGAGGTTGAACCACCTACAATTTAAACATAGAAGAACCTATAATGCAATTTAACGATTTAGACATACCCGAGATAATTAGAACAGATCATTTAAATCCAGAGAAAAAATTTCAAATTGTAAATATTTGTAGAAAATATAAAAGTATATTTTATAAAGAAAATTCCGACTTAACCTTTACTAACGCCGTCAAACATAAAATTTGAACCACAGATAGTGACCCTATCTTTTGTAAATCGCTCCATCATCCTTTTCATTTGAAGGAAGAAATTCAAAATCAAGTTCGAAAACTTCTACAAAACAAAATCATTTGTGCCAGCATATCTCCAAATAGCTTTTCCGTATGGATAGTCCCGAAGAAAAATGACGCAAGTGGTAAAAGAAAATTTAGATTAGTTATATATTATAGGATATTAAACGACAAAACTATCGAGAATATATCCCCCTCCCCAGAATCGATGAAATTTTAGATAATCTAGGAAGATGTTCATATTTTTCCGTTCTTGACTTGGCGCAAGGTTTCCCCCAAATTGAACTAGACAAAGAATCTATTAAAAAACGGCATTCACTGTTGACAATGGCCATTACGAATACGTCCGATTACCCTTCGGCTTAAAAAATGCCCCTAGCACATTTCAACTTGTTATGAACAATGTCCTTAAAGAACACTTATACAAATTTTGCTTCGTCTTTACGGACGATGTGGTCATATTTTCAAAATCTTTACAAGAACATTTAATACATATCAAACAAATTTTTGAAAAATTGAAACAATACAATCTCAAAGTCCAATTGGATAAATCAGAATTTTTAAGAAAAAAAGTGCATTTTTGGGCCACGTTATAACTCCGCAAGGCATGAAACCTAACCCAGAAAAGATCAAAGCTATCCAAAAATACCTATTACCAAAAAATACCAAAGAAATCAAATCTTTCTTGGGTTTGATAGGTTTTCACTGACGTTTCATAAAAGACTTTGCCAGAATAGTTCAACCCTTTACTAAATGCTTGAAAAAAGGAAGCAGGATAAATATTGATCACCATAACTACATATCTAGTTTTAAACTCTGCAAAGAATTAATTACAAATGCCCCCGTGATAAAATATCCAGACTTCGACAAAACTTTTCATCTGACGACTGGCGCTTCAGGTGTTGCAATAGGCGGAGTTCTTTCGCAAAACTCCCAACCCATTTCCTTTTACTCAAGAACGCTTAATAGCGCAGAACGAAATTATTCCACCATAAAGCGCGAGTTCTTAGCAATAGTAGAAACAACTAAGCACTATCGACCTTATTTATTAAGGAAACAATTTGTCATCGGAACAGATCACAAACCTCTAGTGTGGCTATTCTCGATCAAAAACCCTAACTCATGACTCACAAAATGGCTATTGAGACTAGAAGAATTCGATTATAAAATTTCGTATAAGAAGGGCAAAGAGACGTGGCTGACGCTCTTTCGCGAATCGAAATTAATACGAACGAAACCGCACCAGACGACCTAGATTTACTTGATCCTTTTGCAATTAGACCTAGATCAAGATTTCTTTTTAGAAGAATATGATGAGATCTTGAACAACAATCCCACACAAAACTCTCTACAAGAAAACGAAACAGACGACAACACGAAGCATACCGCCATGGAAGATCCTGTTTTTACTATACCGATTTCTGGCAAACCTCTTAATTACTTTTCCTTCATATTAATCTTCAAAACCGGCGATCAACTTAGTATCACTCACAAAACCCAAAACATACTTACACCGTTAACATTAAAGCAGGACAAGAAGTCGAAAACATTAGCCGAGCTTTAAAACAGATCATAAACCCGAAAAATCTCTACTAAATCTATTTTAAAGACCGAGAAATAGAATAAAAAATTATCGATATATCTCAGAAGCTGTTTAACAACACGGTTAAAATAATAAAATATAACTGTTTAGCCAAGGATGTAGAAGATTCGAACCAGCAATCAGAAATAATAACTGAATATCACTCCTGAAATCACAACGGCATTACCGAAACTCATAACAAATTAAAAACCCTGTACTATTGGCCTGATATGGAAACCAGAATAAACAAAATAATAAACGAATGCGAAATCTGTCTAATCAATAAATATAAACGAAATCCCTACAGAATTGCATTTTCAGGACCGCTAATGGCGAAAAAACCCTTCGATGTAATTCACATAGACACATTTAGCTTCAAAAACCACAAATTCCTGACTATAATAGGCCTATTCTCAAATTACACACAGGCAAACTATATTAGTGATGCCTCAAGTACAAGCGTCCTTAATAAACTAAGGCACTATTTTTCACACCACGGTTATCCGAAACATATAGTATGCGATGAAGGCAAAGTATTGTAAAAATTTTTAAAACGACCTACATTTCACTATAAATTACAACAGCAACTTTAATTCCCACACTCTACGCTACTAGAAAAATTACGAATCCTAAAAACACGGGACAAAAACGAGACACCACAGAACCGAATGATATTAGCCGTCTCAACCTACAATCAATCTATTCATTCAACAACTGGTTATACCCCATTCTCTTTACTATATGGACCATATAACAATTTAAATCACCACGAGATAGACATAGACAAGTCTATTTACGAACACTATAATGAAAGACGAAAAATTAAATTTACCCTTTTACGAACAAATCTATCACAAACAACTCGACAAAGAAAGAAAAAGGCTTGAAAAAAGAAACGAAAACACCCCAAAATCAAAGGAAATCATTGAACCCATTGTCTTTTTCAAAAAACCTCAGATCAGAAAAACGGATCCCTGCTATGATAAGGTAAATGTGACTTCCGTAGAACAAAATAAAATCATAGGTACTAGGGATAAATTTAACAGAAATGCAAATATTCATGTCAAAAAAATAAAAAGATTAAGGAAAACGTTTCCCTTGCAGAATCACCCTGATCCCGGACAACTAGGGACTTCAAGTTCAGCAGATTAATACTAACGGGTATTTCCTGGAAGATCTTGGCCCGGCAAAACTGCTAAGTCATCATCACAAATTTTACTTTTTCTTTAACATCACTAACATAGAACTAGGTTTTAAGAAATTATTACTTAATGTGACTGTATTGGAATTAAGATACAAGGATGACTATAACGAATTAGCAATACAGAACTTAAGGAACTCCAGGTCGAAAGACAACTATCGAAATTACAACACAATAGACCAAAGAGAGGATTAGTTGACGGAGTCGGAACAATAATAAAATTCATACCTGGCAACCCGGATAACAACGACCTAATCGAAATTAGTAAAAACATCGACGCGTTACACACTAACCTTCATAAGTTGGTCAAGCAGATGGAGAAATACCTATTTTTGCCAACAACATAACAGAAAAGTATGATAGAAATTTAGAAATAATTGATTACAACAAAAACGTAAACCTAGGACATAAAGAATATCAGTAACGCACTAGAAAACAATGCTCAAATAAAATACAATCATTATCTAGGATCACAACTACTAAGCATTCTCCAAAGTATCGAACGGAACATTTCATTAGCGTTTTTGGAAGCAATCAATTTGGAGATTTTTTCCAAAGAAGATCTTATGGAAATGTCCAGCCATTTGAGTATTATTTATAAAGCGAGTGAACTAATTAACTAGGACAATACACCTTTTAAGGTGTTAGAATTTTCAAAATTTAAAACCATTTCAACAGGTAGTATTGTTACATGTATGTTGTACATTCCTATCCTTAAGATTCCTACCTATAAATACTCAAAAATTTACCCGACCCCAAACTCACAAAACCAAATCCTTATACCACCGTCGACATATCACTTACGAAGTGTAAAGGAAGAGTTATGGACAGAACAAAGGTGCCAAACGTTGGACGAATAAATAGTGTGCTTGAACAAACACGAGGCGCGCAAGTGTATGTTAATAACAATTAAAAAGTGCGACTTTGCAAAAATTAGCAATGATTATAAACTGTATACACAGCTTGGAAACAACCAGATACTACTTTTGTGCAAATTAAATTTAGACATTACAAAGCAATGTGATCAAAACATGAATCATGTTACTGTCAAAAATAGTGTATTGTTAACTTCTGAAAATAGTTGTAAGATCATTATCGAAGATGAAATGTTTGAAACAAATTTCATTAATGTAACGTTTAGGAATCCTGTAGAAATAAGAAATTATAAAGCTAATCATATTGTAAATTTAGAATTAAAACATTTAAATAATGAAGGGCAACTAAAACAAGAAGCCATCATGTTAAGGGACGATATGGAATTAGACCCAGTAGTTCATATTATCACTTTTCGATTACTGCTATATTGTTACTTTTGATTTGTATCATGGTCATAATAATTTATTTGTTTAGGAAACCAATTGCAGAACATTGGAAATCCAAGAAAATCGAAACGCAGAACATGGAATTATACTCAATTATATCCGCATACCATCGTAACATTCAAATATAATAACATTATACTTTCTCATTAGGACTTTCACTTTCACTGAAAACATGTACTTTCCACTTAATAATTTAACATTAGTGACCTGGTCGACCTCCTATCTATGTCTATATAAGCAAATGTAACTATAGGAACGCAGCTTTGTATTCATTTAGGCTTATAGCTTGTGAAACTTAGTTCAAATATTGTAAAATAAAATTTTTAAAAACTCTTGATTAAGTTCTTGAAACTTAATTATGTATAACAGCAGCAAGGTTTCGATTTATGGTATGTAATTAAGTAGAAGATTTTTTGCGAAAGCGTAGTTTATCGAACATATGATCAAAAACTTGGCAATATTCGTAAATCCGGAAACGAATCCTCTACAGTAAGTGTACAATCTCAGAGAGCTGCGTAACTGATGGTTGTTTTTTGGCGTCCCCCACTCTTGTACCGCCTGAATCGTTTTAGGGTCTAGCCTGACTCCATTGAGTGAAACTGCGTGTCCTAGGTACTTCACACCATTGCCAAGTAGGTGACACTGCTTTACCTCTGTTTCAGATTAGCTTCTCTGAGCATTCAAAACACTTCTTCCAAATTTTCCAAATATTCCCCAAATGACTTTCCAATCACAATCACATCATATAAAAGATACGTTTTCTATAAGAGCCCAGGCAAGATGCTATCCATTAAATTTTCGAAGGTGGCAGGAACGTTGCAGAGTCCAAACAGCATGACTATAAATTGCTGTAGGCCAGTACCAATAGTGAAAGCAGTCTTTGAGTTTCATATTCATTTGTCAGTAGCCACTCTTCAAATCCAAAATTGAGGACCATGGATACCCTGAAAATTTATCTAGGATGTTGTCATACCTTGGAAGTAGATATTTATTCTTTTTGATCATGTCATACAATCGCTTGTAGTTCAAACAAAATCTTGTTAACCCGTCTATGCCGTCAATGCCCAAAAGCAATCAGAATACTCAATCACTCCTTGCCCCTCTATATCTCCAATCATCTTCTCGACCTTTTCGCGTTTGGTCAATGGGAGCCTCTGCGCTTGCTATTTTATTGACCGGGCATCTATTGTATCGACTTAGTGCTTGGCTACTGCGGTTTTTTTTAATCGGCCGCCGTCGATTGCGAAACCTTTTGAGTACTGTCGTATCAAGTTCTTAATCCCTGTCAGTTGTTGCTATTCACGAAGCTGGCACGGTTTCGTCAACTTGTCCAATAACTTTGCGGAACACTCCTTGATGGGTGATTGTTTTTCATCACCGGATCACCCCGTCACGTGGACAAGCGAAAGACACCACTCAACCGTTGAATTCTTTTTTAGCGCGTTAGAAGTCATTGGCGTTTAAGATTCCAAAAGGTATACCATCCGTCACTTTTGGCAGTCTTCCCCAAAAACACGCCATCTCCGAAGCTATCGTCACTAATCGGTTCAATAGCGAGCACAAAATTTTCCCGGAGAGCAACATCCAAGCGTGCTAGTACAACATTTTCTTTCTTTCAGGTGGGACAACCTTGCCCATCAAACAAACTCGCACAGACACGTCCTCTGTTTTGGAAAACGGCCCCTCCTCGTTCCCTATTCTCAAAACATCCTCTTTCATATCTACATGGAATTTGTATCCTTTTAAGATATCTATTTCTAAGATAACTACTTCTGTGGTATTCGTAATTACTATCTGGTGGTCAAATATTTTGCTCCCAACTCTGATTTTTACATCTAGTACTCTGCGTGTTTGAATTTCCTCACCAGCCACCGTTTGAAGACGTACCTTGCGGGAGACACTATACCAATATCGTGCACTTCATCCGGATTAGCAATTTTCCTAGTTACTACAGTATCAACCAAGAACTTCACAATCTTGCTGTTAAACTCTCCACATATGTAAATAATGTCCTCATGCTTAGATCCTGCGATGTCAATGATCGTCTCTTGCGCAGAATCCGTCCAGATTGACTTTCGACCCTTCCTGTCGAACCCCTTTTGTTTACGGCTTTACTACTTCCCTCTTGGGCTGCTTATATTTGGACAGTATATGTCTAAACTCACCACAATTCCAGTATCTGGGTTCCTTTCTTTTTGGTTGGTGTTCACGAACTACCCGTCGAATCACCTCAATGCTCTCTGAGCACTGTTCCTATACGGAACATCTTGCATTTGCCACTACTATGATGCGAAATCTGGTCTGTTATTTCAAATTCCAAAGAATGAGCTAGCGCATCATCTAAGGCCCTTGTCGAGCCAGCGGTAGTGCTTGCTGGATTTTTCCGTCACGTATTTTGTTAACAAAGGTCTGTACTGCTAGTTATTTTAAGAAGCTATCTGGTGCTCATGAATAGACTAGTCTCACCACGCAAGCAATATCTGCTTTCAACTCTTGCAAATTTTTTATTCTTTTCTTAACGGTTCTTTACTTGTGGCAGAGAGTCTTCGTACTTCATTTCTAGCCTTGATGTTAAAATCCAGTAACTTTTTTAAGTCATGATATGGTATGATCTGCAGAATATTCAAGACCTTGTCTCATAAAGTAACGCGGTTGCCTTTTCATCATCGTTCCAGCCTTAGCTCTCGCGGCAGTCATGAACTATTTAAAATATGCCTGTCAAGGTGACTTTCTATCAAATGTGGGTGGTTTTATTCTGAACCTTGACGTCAGTTCGCATTCTCCGACATTCTTAGATATTGGGACCTGCTGTTGTATCACCGGCGCTAGGTGATCTGGTGCTTGTACTGTTTTCTGCGAGGCTTGCGGCATTTTCCTGAAATTTCTTTTCTAATTTCGCTGCCAGATTTGCAGAGTTTGGGTCTTGTTTCTTTAGGTGTTCTAGTAAGTTTTCGGAATTTTTAGTAAAGCTCTCTGCAACGTTTGACTTAAACCCCTTCAAGAAAGACAATGAGTTTTTGGCATGCAAATAGAAATCCTACTAAAGTTATTATCCCCACTAAAATACCACCAGTAGCCATAAACGTAACGAAAACTCTATTTGCGATAACAGTTCTTTATATTCTCTTCAACACTCGCAGCTACAATAAAATTTGTAAAAGCTCGCACAAAAATTTACTTTGACGTAGTCGCTAAGAGTATAAGTATTATACTCAAAATTTACGGTGATATCTTCTTAATTAACTTAATCTCGTAGCACTATAATTAATTTATCTAATCACTACAGTAATGTATATGAACAAAAAAGCACTTATTCAGTTGGTAAAAGACAAATTTGTTTATTCTTATTAAATTCGCAGTTACTTTATTTTGGCGTACATTCTGAAATTTGTTTAAAATCGATTTAACTCAAAAACAATCATAGATAGGGATATTGGCATTTTAAAAAACATACATTGTTTTTTAATTTATAATTCAAATATGCATAAAAATACACGGTGCTCCATTTACAAAATACCAAGTTTGATCGAACACGTATTTTTTCAAAGATATAGCACTAATCATTCTGCATATACTTTGTTAAGAATTATTTTTACATTACTTGTTTAAATGCCAGCGAATAGTTCGAATGTAGTGCCCCATCCAGTATCTACGAATAAATAAAGCGTAATGTAAACTAGCAAAGCTGTCGTTTTATAATAAATGGCACTCTTCTAATATTTACGTGAAGCTTGCTGTTCGGAAATCTAGGTGACTCAACCGACATACCACAGTAGCCAGCCAAAATAGTTCAAATAGGATTTGGAATTTCCGGGTCAAGCACAGATGAGTGTGGTCCAGAGAACCAAACAACAGCTGGAACCCACGACACTATGGGGGTATGGATCTATCCAAAATATAAAATCCAAAAACCGGGACCTGCGCTGAGAACATTAAACATTTCCATTAGGGAAGCAATAGAAATATTAGTCATTTACCAGTCACGCTGAAAACTAAAAGGAAAACTAAAGGAATTTAACTAAAGTAAATTTTGAAATATAAGTTCTTGAAAATGTAGTAAATAGAAAAATATTGATCACAGTTCAAACTTTAAAATAGTGGGACTGTGCAGTTGAAATAAAAGCGCAAAAAATGCAAATGCTTTAACGTGCACTAGGCTGAGGAAACATATAGCAACTTTTGCTCAAAAATTTAACATATCCGAAAATGACCTTGAACAATTGACCGCATTCATGGGACACACAATTGCTATTCACAGGCAATCTTACCGTTTGGCCGGCGATATATATCAAACGGCTGATATATCAAAACTACTTATGTTAATGGAGATGGAAAAGTTACGCAATTTAAAAGAAAAACATTGGACGAAATTAACTTTGACTTGAAGAACAAACCAGTCATAACATTATAATGTAATTAAGAGCCGCTATGCTTGCGGCCACGTCCGCAATGCTCCACCCGAAGGTACTACATTGGGTTTAAACGGGAAAAGTAAACGTGCTCCAATTTTAATCTAACTTCAGATTAATTAATACTAAATAAAAATCTAACAAACTGAAACTAAAAATAGAGTTTAAAGAATGGTATCCTTAGTGTTGATTCTGGAGTTAGCCCGATCCACAAGACACGCAAAAATGAAAGGGGAGAAATCCGTAATACCGGATAGCAGCTGCCAGCTCTGCTTACTGGTGCGACCTGAAGGGTCGTCTTAAAACTATCCAAATCTAGCCAGCTAATGTTAAAAAATGGATTCAAATTTTCTAAGCATCCGCCAAATGTTTAATAGTGAATCCAGCTATTTTGCCTGTTCTATATATTCACAAATTCGTCCTCCCTGGTCTAAGTATTTATTCAAATTTCATCCTAAATTTGTCCCTAACGTTCCCTGTCATTCCCTAACTGACATATTATAAGTACAATCTTCTTTTCTATATATACTGCCACCAAAAATTGGCGGCAAAACGTCTAGCAAATAAAATCAAGCCACAGAACAAAAATACAGGCAAAAATATAAATATAAAATAAGTACAAATATAATGTAAGTATATAAATAAACATAAAATAAATATATAAATAAATTAATAAATACCTAAATAAGCAAAAGCATGCAACAGTGCATAAATTAGCAAAAGCATCGCCCAAATTATCATCTGCACTCGCATAAGCATTATGATGGCTAGCGCCATTACGCACAAAACATATTCGTTAGATTATTTCAAAATCTCCTTATTAATACAAGTCAATACTTATGCAAGTACAGCCGCCACAATTTTAATTCTTCCTCGTATATAAATTTCTCAAGCATCCGAAGATCTGGTCGTCTTCTTACGTCTATTGGTATCTTGCTGCTAGGGGAGATGATGTACTGTTAAAGTTCTGATGGGTATGCACTAAACGTTCTAGGGAGGATCACAATTACTATCACTTTTAAGTCCTGGGGGGATGCGCGGTTTCACCCTATTTTATTTTCTTTATTTAATTGCTGATTTAAGTTAATTTGGGTTTACTGATATATTTTGTTGTTATTTATTTGTTTTAGTTTATTCCCGATTCCAATTTTCCGCACGTATAATGTGGGACAGTGATTGTTTTAGTGGTGTGGGGTTTGTCGCGCGTATTAGAAGTTGGTTATTGATTTTTGCTTTTGTTTTTGCCTTTCATTTTTTTTTAAATTTTATATAGGTTTTGGTTATGTCATGTTCATGTCCGTTTCTCATGCCAAGTCAAAATCAAAAATTTCCAATCCTCCCCTACCCCCTCCGATTTATGCGCGGTTATCACTATCCAATCTCGCGACCCTTCCCGGAAACTCTTTGAAGACTGTCCAGAACGCCTTCTGGTTAGCCACTTCTCTGACTTCCTCTAGGCTCTTTGGCCATGCTAGTCCTGCGATAGCTAATTTTATATCAGCTAGCCCTCGAAGAGTTCGCGAGTTTTGTTTGAAACCGAAACACCTCCATTTCCTACTCAAACACGACAAACGCCGCGCCTGCTTGTTCGTCATCCATACGTGAACCGTCCGTGTAAATTTTGATACCCGTCGCGTCCCCATCACCTTTGACAAACTCGATTCCTCTAATATCGGCCGGGTGCCCCAACTCTGATACAACAATCTTTCTCTCTACCTCCCTATTACCAAGATTAATATGTTGGATAATTTCGCGCCCTTTCCCTATATTTATTAATCTCCTATTTTTAATCTCCCTAACGACATATTCGATAGGGAGAGTCCTACTGATCACAAGGACCGCCTCAGTGGAGGTGGTACTGTATGCCTTCGCCGCCTTGAGCGCGGTTATGCGTTGCACGCTCGTCAATTGACGCATCTCCCGGACTTTAAAACCTTCCGCCTATACAGAAGCTGCGTACAGCATTGCAGGCTCAATTGTTCCGGCATAAATCGTCCTCAGCGATTCGCCCCTGAAACCCCAGTTTATTTTCACCGCCGCCATCATTTTGTTTGATATTTTGCTGCCTTTGCTTTTAACGTACTGCACGTGAGCTTTCCAATTTAACTTATTGTCTATCTTACCCCGAGGTATGGAATTGCTTCCCTAAACGGTATTCTCTCCCCTCCTATCTCTAGCCTAGGGGGTCGCTGTCCCAGTTTCTTTCCGAAATAGCGCGCTTTTGATTTCGCCGTGTTAAATTTTAGTTTTACTGCCTGCGACCATTCGTGTAGTTTATTAAACGTCTCGTTCGGTTTTGTGCGAAAATCCATTAACAATCCCAATCTGGCAATTAAAAGCGTATCATCTGCAAACCCAACGATTGAACATCCTGTGGGCAACTTGACCCTAAAGATGCTCCCATACAACAACTTCCAAAATGTGCGACCAGAACATGATCCCTGCGGACATCAAGTTTCGCGGACAACCCTTATTTTCCAACTCGCAAACAATCGTGCCACCAGGTAGCATGAAATGCTCCTAAAATGTCCAAAACAACAACAACACAGTACTCTTTAGCATCTCTCGCCTGTTTAATTTCCACGACAACGAACTCTAATGCATCGATAGTCACTTTTCCTCCATAAAACCGAACTGTCGGTTATTAAAACCGCCGCTGTCACGCACTAAGTGCTCAACTCGGGTAGTCATAACGCGAGCTAAAACTTTCTCCAGCACTGGTAGCAAGCTAATTGGACGATAGCTGCCCGGGTCTGATCCATCCGCCTTTTTAGGTTTAGGTATGAATTTCACGTTCTGGACTTTCCAGCAACGCGGAAAGACTCTCCTTTCTAGACAACTATTAAACAACCCGGCAAAGACACACGGAGCTAACAGGCACGCCTTCAGAGCTGCGCCTGAAGTGATTCCGTCATGCCCCGGTGCCTTCTTAGGGTTCATCCTCCTAAGAGCCCTGACGACCTCGTGAATTAGGATTGCCTTATTGGCATCTGTTCCTTGCGGCTCTGTAGCTTCCCGACGTACCAAATCGTGCAACCCCTCAACCTCCTCGGGATTATCCGAAGGGAAGAATTTCTCTAATAAATATTCCACCGTGGAAATAAAACCTTCCGTATATTCGCCATTTGTCTTTCTTATGTTACCGAGCGCGATTTTCTGTTGTTTACCCCTTATTACGCGGTATGCGGTTCCCCAAGGTTCTTTCTGTGAGTTTCGCGTGCAGAATTCTTTGAATATATTTGTTCGCGTTTCTTCTATTAATATCTTATATTCGCGGTAACTTTGAATGTATTCTATTCTCCGTTGTTCTCTTATATCTCCCGAGGCGCGTTGATAGCGGCGCCTTAGGTTACGCGTTTTTGCCCGCTTGGTGGTTAGTTTCCGGGTCCACCAGGGTACGCTGTCTTTATTTATTTATTTAATAAATAATAATTACAATTAAATTACAATTATTACTTAAAGGTATATAGTCAGCAAAGCTGGTTTTCACAATATACCTGCTGCACAAGTAAAGTTCAGACAGTATTTACTGGCATAAGGCTTGTTCTTAAAAAAGACACTTGGCAATGCCTGTTTTAAACCTAGTGACAGAGTCTAAGTTGAAGTTTAAGAACAGATTTGAGTATTTGCTGAAGATTTTGGCACTTCTATATTCAAAAGAACATTTGAATTTTGAACTTTTGTGCTTTGGTATGGTTATGTTGTAGTTATTACGAAGATTTAGATTATGATTATGCAACCTCAAATGTATTGTACTGTATAAGTAACTAGGCTGTTCTGACTTGTATAAGATGAATAAGAAAACTGCAAAGAAAACTTCACATTGGGGTCGAAATTTTAGTATCTTCAAAACATTGTATATAGGTGTCACATGCTCCATATAATTCACATTGTATGAAAATCTCAGACATGAGTTTTGAAGAATTTGCAATTTGTTCTTCAGATGGACTGTTAAATAATTATAATACACCAAGCTACAATAATTGGCAAGGCTTAACACTAGACTTTGACATAGGTTCTATTTTGTATATGATGTCAGCAAAGCTTTGTATCTGTACAGAGACTTGAGCTTATAATAACTTGTACTACATACTTTGTTAACATGCTTTCCGAAGGTATGGTTGCAATCAAAAATGACACCAAGTTTTTTAGCTGATTCACTAAAGCTCAGTATGTGGTTATTAATCAAGATGTTAGTTGAAGCATAAGATTTAAACACTTCACAGCCATGTGGAGTCCCCATACATAAACAAGTACTTTTCAAAGGATTTAATGTTAACCCATTAGCTACCGACCATTCATGCACTGCACATAAACAAGTGTTGATTTCTTCAATTGCTTGATTGGCGTGGTTAGGATTAGTAGAAATATATAGTTGTGTGTCATCTGCGTACATGTGGATGCTACAATTTTTTGTAATGATTGCTGGAAGTTCGGCAGTAAAAATGGTAAATAAAAGCGGTCCTAAGATACTTCCTTGCGGAACGCCTTGTTCACTCGCTAGCCTGCTGGAGATAATACCATTGAAGCAGACCTGTTGGCACCTTCCGGACAGATAGCTTTCCATCATGTGTAGTGCTTCGCAGCTCAACCCATAGTAAGAAAGTTTAGTTAGCAGTAGCTTGTGATGTATAGTGTCAAAAGCTTTACTGTAGTCCAGAAAGACGATTATAGTTGTTTCGGAGTCTATATTTTTGGTGATATCATTAGTGATTATGGTAAGTGCGGTGGCTGTACTATGTCTAGATCTTAAACCTGATTGACTGCCAGGAAGAATACTATTGATTTCAAAATGATTTTCGAGTTGCTTGTATAGTACATACTCAACAACCTTGGATAAAGTGGGCAAAATGCTGATTGGTCTAAGTTATTTGTAAGAAGTGGCAACATTGACTTTGGCCAACGGAATGATGATTGACTCTTTCCAAGATGATGGTATATGTGAAGATTCAAGAATGTTGTTAATTAGGTGAGTGAGAGTATTAAGGTAGTATGGAATAACAAGCTTTAACATTTTTGCACTGATCTCATCTAGACCCACAGCATTAGATTTCAATTTAACAATTGCTGAAATAATGTCATCTTGGTTTATACTATGAAACACTAGTTCTTCAGTTATTAAGGGATGCTTGTTGTTTGCGAAGAAGGTCTGAGTTTTACTTGCAATAACATACAAAAGGATACTGTTAATGAAAAATTCATTGATGAGATTGGGGTTTTCATCCTTGAGAATAATTGTGTTTTTAGGTTTTTGATGAATATTTGTTTTCTCAAAGGAGTTCCATAATTTCCTCAAATTATGTTTGTTACTTGAAATTTGATACTTATAATAAGCTTGTTTCTCATTTTTAACGGCTTGTGTGATGTAATTACGTAGGGACTTAAAGTAGTTATAATCAGTTGCTTTCCGCGTGTTGATGTATTTTTTGTGAGTTGCATTTCTTAGTTTAATCATTTGTCTAAGATTGTAAGTCAGCCACTCCACATTTTTACTAATTTTAATATTTGTGGTGCACATGGGAGCATGTTTATCAAAAAGTAAAGTGATTAAGTCATTAAGGTGCACTATTTTATCATCTAAAGTTTCAGGATCTAAGCATTGCTCCCATTCGGTAGCAGTTGTATCTTTAGCGAATTCCTCTGGATTAAAGTTTTTGAAACTTCGATAAGTAATCCTTTTTGAGTTGGACTTGGCATACTTTATATGTAAACTGCAATATGCCATTTGGTGATCATACATATTAATTAAGTCGTAGGTGCCACATCTTGTGTACGACAGATTTTCACTTATGCAGATGACATCTAATAGAGTAGAAGTTGATTCGGTTACTCGGGTAGGTAGTTCAACCGTTTGTATCAAATTATAGGTGGAAATTATTGAGTTAAAATAGTTCGAATTGCTGCTCATTTGTAGGAGATTTATGTTCACATCCCCCATTAGAATAATTTTATCATATTCTAAATATACTTTAGATAAGGCAAGTTCTAACTCCTTTAAGCATGTTACCAGACTAGAGGGGGGTCTGTAGGTAACTCCAATTGCGTATTCTTTTTTTTTTATAGAGGTTTGTAGCCATAATTGCTCCAGTGCTCCAGTGGTTGCAATACCGAGTTCTATAAATTTACAGTAAATATTACTCTGCACGTAACAGCAGATACCACCGCCTTTAGTGGGTCTGTCTTTTATAAATAGAGAATAACCAGGAATAGTGATTAAAGTCTAGGGGAAATCAACTGGGAGCCAAGTTTCGGATATTGTAATAATTTAAAAATCTTTCTCTTCAATAAAAGCACAGAAGTCATCAAAGGAGCTAATAAGAGACCTGATATTTATATGGCATATTGTAAAATCACTATGCTTTTGTAATTGCTGTGGTTGCCCATAGTCAGTTATTGAATTTAATTTGTCAAGGAACTTTACGTAATATGAACAAGAAGGGTCTGTAGCTTTGTGGTCAGTATTTAAAGTAAGTTTAAGGTTATTGTTGGCATTCACGTAATTAATACACCATTTGGTCAGTCTTACACGTTTTGTAACTGTGACTTCCTGAACAGTTAGCACAACACTGATCAGCTTTGCAATTTTAAGCATAATGATGATAACCCAAACATTTGTAGCATTGAACAATGTTTAGATGATTTGACACGTGTCCTTGTGAGCACCCTATTGCAATTTTACCTAGTTGTAAAAGACTACGGTGGGTTTTTGGATCAGCTTTAAGAATTAATGTTGACTTATTAGCAAACTTGCTTTTTAGAACTGTAGCAACTTTCAATTTAAAGACTTCTGATGTTTCAATATCATTTTGCTTCATTAATTTTTCTGGCAATAATTCGAAATCATCGCCTAAATCATCATTGTCAATGTAGAAGATTTGTACTCAAGGATTTCTTAAAGTGGGAGCAGCAATTTTGTATTTGTCACCAAGTTTATTAGTGATACTATCCTTCAGAAGTTTTTGATCATCTTTGTTAGCAACCCCTATTAAAACGCCACCTTTGGCAACCTTCTTGATCTGAGATACATTTATTCCAATATCTGTGGGGTTGACTGCTTTTTTAATTGCAGATTCTGTGACTTTGCTCTCTTGCGCATTAACCGGTTTAACAAGAAGCACAGAATTTGACTTCTTGTTCAGAATACTGGCATAAGTAGTGATGTAAGGCCGGTCTGACTTCAAAATGGTGTACGCGTATGTTTTTTCCATGTAACATACGCGTGCACCGTTTTGAATCCAGACCGGCCTTATATACTTTCAATGTAAAATACGTGTGGACACGTTTTGAAGTCAGATCGGCTTTACATTACTTTCAATGGAACATACGTGTGTAACTTCAAAACACACGTATGCTACGTTGAAAAGTGTAAGTGCAGAGAAAACGTGGAGCTGTTTTGAACTCGGTTTTTAGCGAGAAGTTATAAAGTAGGTCAGATGCAAAATATCGCATTCAAGTCAATTGTGTTTAATTAAAGTGGATTCTGATTTATGTTTTTTACTTTTGTTTAGAGGCTGCAAATACACATAGGCCGGTTTCAATTCAAAATGTGTGTTCACTCTTGTGATAGGTTGAAAAGTAGGTTGGCAAAGTACGCAGATGGTGGTAATCTGCTATATAAGGAGATTGCTCCTAATATTAATTTAATTAGTCAAAGTTTACTGCATATATTTACCTACCTACATATACAAACATGTATATAATTGATATTCAAGGATTTAAATACAAGAAAAACGAGTTTGTGTGCAAAGAAATTGCGATTTTGGACTTGTTGTTAGGTGATGTTTGGCATCAAATTTTTAAACTGCCAATACAGTCTAGTTGTTTGAGCCAAGATCATATAAAACATAACAACTGGGTGACAAGGAATATTCATGGTCTTTCTTGGGATGAATCTTCAACGGCTGGAATGGTGTCCTCATATATAGCGCTTTATTTGAAGCAAATTATCTGACCCGGTGAAGAAGTATTTGTGAAGGGTCTAGAAAAGAAGAAATTCATGGAAACCTATCTAATGCGAACGTTGTAACTGATATGCTTGCACTAGGTTGTCCTAAGCTATCGGAGTTAAAAATCAACAATCGTTTACTATGTAACATCCATTGTTATACACACAGCAATAATAATCTGCAATGTGTAAAACAAAATACCTTGTTATTAAAAGAATGGTTTGATAATAATAAAAAACAATAGAAAGATTGTGTCTGTATTATTTATTTTAATATAATTTTACAATGTTAGCCTTATTAACTATCATTATTATATCAACTTCTAGCAAACATTATTTTTATCGATTCAGCTATTGTGTACGTTAGAGAAGCCTAACCATTTTACAAAGACTTTATTTCCACTTTTTCTAAGGACTTTTTCTACCAGGTAAATTCTTGGATGTTTAACCTTTTGCAACTCTATTTCATAAAATGCACCTTTGATTTCTTTCTCGTCTTGATCTTCTAATATATATGTTGTCGGATTGGTTACGTTTACCTTTTTAATCTTAAAAATTTCATTTGACCAGTTTGGCGTGTAACCTTTCGTAAATGCTTCCCTGTGTTTACTAATCCTCACACTGTCTTTAATTGAATATTTTGGTATTTTGGTTGCAAGTTTGATGTGGGTGAATGATGATTTAAGAATAGTTTTTTCATTTGATTTATCAACTTTTACAGGTTTGACTCCGATAGTATTGTGAACTGTATTGTTGTATTGTTTCACAATATCGCTTAAATTTTTTATCCAATTGTAAGAACCGTTCAGGTTAAACAAGCGCCACATTCTTCCCTTTAAAGTTCTAATTACACGATCCACAATGCATGTTTTCTTTGTAGAAAAAACACTATAATGGTTTATGCCATATGTCTGCATTAAGGATTGAAAGTGTTTGTTATAATATTCTTTACCAAAATCAGACTGCAAATTTCTTGGTATATTTTTAAATTTATTTAAAATTGTTTTCATTGCAGCAGTAACATCAATACCCGTTTTACTTTTAAGTGGTACAGCCCATACGTATTTGGAGAAACAATCAATAACTACTAAAATGTATTTAAATTCTTTGTTTGTTTGCGAATACGGTAGCATTTCAATCAAATCGGTCTGAAGAAGGTCATTTAAACCTTTTACTATCACTTTGCGTCTCTTGAAATTTATTCTTGCTGGTTTATGAAGTTCATTTACTATATCCTCTTTCACTTTTGATTGAGCAACTATCATAATACTTTTTTTTCTAATCAGGATTTATTAAATACAATTAATAAATACTTCTATGTTTGAATGTCGAGGGCTCCACTTGCTTTTAAAGGACCTTTTAATATAAAATCAAGAAACATTGTGATATTGTTTATGATAGCACCGCTGTCACGAAAGGTGATTACATCCATACGTTTAAGCAAAAATCCTTGTAACTGTGCAATTACATAACTTTTTTCGTTTATAAGAATTTCAATGTCTTGCGGGTATCCTTTAATATTCTCAATGACTGCTTCCTCATAAGGAAATTCCTAATTATGTTTAATGTTGAAAATAAGGAATGTCTTTCAACTGTCGAGGAATGTATTAGAGTAAAACGTTGCTACTACCGTGTAATGTAGCATATGTAACTTGTACTCAATCAAGGTTTCAAAACCTTCATTTTTGTTTTCATATTCCTGTTCACTTATATCCATTTTACGGTTATTTAAGTGTCTTCCAAATTTGTCAATTGTCATATCATCTAATCACTTTCGCCTCGCGCAATTCTTCAATGATCGAATTTATTTCGTTGCCGTGACCTGTGTGTCCAGCAGTCTGAGATGAAACTAAAAGCTGTTGTCTATCAACAAGTTCATTGGGATCATTTCAATATAAATAATCTATGGCGTTATTTGATACTTCCATTGTCATACCGTCTCCAAGACGCTTTCTATAAGGTAATGTTCTAGGTCTACGGGGTGTTTGGGGAAGTATGTTCAATGTAGATATTATATTTTTGTATTTATATGAATTATTACCCTGAATTTGTTCTGTTTCAGAATAATATCTTCTATTAGCATTTGTTCTTTTCACAATATCAAGGTATGACTTTAGATCTTGCGGTCTGTACCCGACACGATATTTTTTAAACAGTAGTTCGTATAATCCAGGAGTACATTTATATTTCAAATCATTTATTAGAACATTTTCATCATCCAACACGAAATTCGAATTGCCTATCATAAGACCATTTGAATCAGGGTTAAACCTAATACCATATTTATGTTCAAATTCGTTCTTAACATCTTTAAACATATTGTAAATATATTCTCAAGGTAGCGGATGTAGCTGTTCGAGATAATGTGTCATACCAGGTGAATCGGCAAAGCTTTGTATATATTCCTGGACTTCTTGAGAATTTCGACTAACTTCTGCTTCGTATTCATTATCAACATCATCATCATCTTCCTCTATGGCATCATTTTTTATATTCGGTATGTGCTGAGCAATAACCGGCGAATCAATATAGTCAACGTTCCGTTCTAGCAATTAAGGTTTAATTTTTTTAAACTGCTATGAGGCAGTTCTTCTTCTTGAAATTTTTCTTTCTTTACCACACTTTCCCCATCCTGTTTATTAGCAATAGTTTCTAATCGCAATGTTATGGGTACGATTGATTCCACTTGGACGACTTCACTATCTTTTAACTGGCGCAATTTGTTTTTTACAATGTTTCTTTTCTTTGTAATGTATATAGTATTTTGCGATTCTATCTTTATTATTTATTATTAACTTTATCCTCGTAACTATCAGCTAAAAAAAATTACACCCCCAAATTTCCTAAACCCTAACCTGATATCACAAGGTCGAGAATTTCTTCTTATTAACGTAAGCCCAAGGTAATATTGGATGGAGAATGGCTTGAGATAAAGAAAAACTCTTAAGACATAAACGGCTAGTCGAGTGTTAGCTCTGGGTAGATCATGAGCTTGGGTCATGGGTTGATAAAAGACCAAAAATATATTTAATGAGCGCCACCGTATTTTTCAATACAATAACCAACAAAATTTAACAGTGCTTGTATAAGGGAAATGCGGAAACCTTATCTCAACACCACTAACATAGCCATAAAACCTGAATTTCACTCTTTAGGACACACTTACCAAGACCTCAAACACCAGATGTCATACAGATGTCTCGGTTTTACCTGTGAACAAACAAGAGTACAACATGGACACTATTTGTGTCCTCAAAAATATTTGCCAAAAAATAAAATAATAGAATTTAGGCTTCTAAAATATATACTGAAGGAATTTGTTTTCATTACACACAATTTCTAATCCGGGATGACTTGCAATTTTTGAATGTTAAATAATAAAACGTCTTTCAAAAACAAAATAGATTCTATTTGGATAAATTTCTGAATATATATATATATATATATATATATATATATATATATAACTGCAATATTTAAGTTTGTATGTTTATAAAATTTTCTCATAATAATTTTCTAGAACAGAAATAGACTAGTGAAGTTTTGTATTCAAAATTAAGAAGATCTCTGAATGGATCTTTTCTATAAAATATAATTAGATTGACGTAGAACTTCTAAGTTATTCATAATACATAAATTTCTTTCAATCAGCGAAGTACTTCCTTGATCTTTACAATACAATTTAATTATCAAAGTGCAGACATTGTAGAATGTAGTTATTCTAATTTATTTTTATTCAACAATAAGTAGGCAAATTTCATATGTCGATGAAAGTGCAAGTTCATGACCTCAAAATCTTTAAACATATTTTAAATTAAATTAAGACAGCATATGGCGTCTAGATAGGAAAACTGAATCTATGTTTTTTTTTATATGTGACATAGGATCTCATTCACAACTTTATAAAATATACTATTTGCGTACATGTGCAAACATTCTGACAAGCACTCTACATATTATTTAATTCGCTGATTCCTCAAAAACTATTTTCTTTTTACGTTACTTAAATATTTAATGTTAGATAATTTATAGTAATTTACTGTATTTTCAAAGTTATTAAATCCTAAAGAACACTCACGTGCTACGAAACTGCTCTAAACTAAAAATACTGGACCTTGACCTCAGCTGTCGGAAATTTCCATAAGCATCAAAGTTATTTGGAATACAACGACTATATTACAAAACCAACAATAATATCCTTGTTTGATGTTATTCATCGGTAAGGTTGAAATATACGGAACACATGTGAAATCACCTTCTACGTTACTGCATGTTATATTAAATAGGACGAAACCATATATTCTTGCTTTAAAATATTGCCTTAAGAAATTGTTTTAAGTTACTATCGGAGATATTATACAAGATATGTCCTTAAGATATTGCACTAAGATGAAAAATATTAGTATAATCTATTTAATTAATATATACCAACTGTCTAAATGATGTCCAAAGAAGCTTCCATCTTCTTAGGCCTGTAGGGATCAACTGAACTGCTCGGAGAGAAGCTTATCGAAAATCATGCTCACGCAACCGCTGTTAGGCTCGACCTCCAGACACCAAGAATTTATCAATTCTTTACTTTTTTCTAACTTTGTTAGAAGCCACGTGCTTACACACGGCCATCTCGACTTCACTTATCCTGCAAAGCAGCCTGCCCTTTCGAACGCTGATAATGAAGTGCCAATTGACAACTTGACAGAGCTTAGTAACGAACCTTAGAGCATAAACGTACAAGAATCTATGTGTTATTATGAATTTTATAAATTAATTTCTATTGGACGGTAATTCACAAATTAAATATTTTAAATCATAGCTGTTTTATTTTTATTTTATTGAACGAAATGTAACTAGAAAAAAAATACGTTACATCTTAATTAAAATTCTTTTAAGTTTTATCGCCTCCTTGTTCATTGCGTAAAAAGTTTATTGTAATAAAAAAATTCTTGGATACTAACGATACTTGCGTCTCTCAAGGTTTAAATATGTATGAAGTGATCAAAACCTATTCGGTACCTTCCTTGACCTGGATCACTATCTTTGTCTACATCTAAGAAACCGTATTTGTCTTGCCAACAAGCAGCACATATTTCACGGAATTTATCATACTTCATGTCAGTATTGACGTGATCGTCATATATGTGTTTTAAGTTTAAATCATCTTGTTTAAATAAAACTAAAAGATTAGCATTATCACGTAGTAAGTGCTTAGGTATACGAGTATAACTTTGACAAAGGTAAAAACTGTCTATTTGTTTATGACGCCCCATACTAAAGTACTCCCTAATGATACCTTGTTTATCGCAAGCTACATCATCAAAAAACAAATATAGAATTATTTCGAGCATCAGATGGTGATATAATAATATCAGAACTAGAAAATGTATAATATTTGATCCCTTTTATTGGTCGCAGTAGACTTTCAAGGTATTGATACTTTGGTTGATAAAGTGATTTAGAATAAACGTATACTTTTTCAAACTTTAAACCATTATGATGTTCTATCAACCCAATCATAACGTTGGTTTTACCGCAATTTGATGGACCAACAACTAGACATCGAATAGATGAAGGCAGAAGAACGCTGTTTTTTTTAGCTAAAGATTGCACGTCAATGTCATTATTGTTTATGGTTAAAGATGTGGATTGTATTACAACACGCATGTTTGCAAGTACTAAATTCGATTGTAAAAAAGTGGAATTATAGATAAAAAACGGCGAGTATATAAAGAATCATTAATTCACAATATTTTATTTATTTACTGCACAGCTTGAGAGGACAGTTGTCCGCTAATGATTACCTATAATAATTCTAAAACTACTGGGAACGGACTGTTAAATACTGTAATTAACAATTTACCTTTTGAAGCGAATATTCCGGGTTACAAATTTTGCGGTCCGGGTACAAAACTAATCAAACGGTTAGCTCGGGGAGACAAGGAAATAAACAAGTTAGACGAGGTTTGTAAGGAGCATGATATTGCATACTCCAAAGAAAAGGATCTATCTAAACGCCATCGAGCAGATTCGAAGTTAGCTCAGTTAGCTACAGAAAGACTAAATTCTGGTGACTCGTCTTTAGGTGAAAAAGCAGCAGTATTTGGAGTAGCTACCGCAATGAAAGCTAAAGTAAAACTTGGTATGGGTGCCTGTGCATCACTGAGAACAAAAAATATCAATAAAATAAGAAAACTGATAAAGAAACGTAAAATAAGAAGTACGCTAGGTATTAAAAGTATTATCAAACAAGCACGTACAGCTTTAAAAAGGGCTAAAGGATCTAATATTATGGATGCAATCAACATAGCAATTAAGGCCGCCAATACAGCAAAACAAAAGAAGCATATTAAATCAGATCGTATTATATCAATTCCTAAAACAGGAGGTTTTCTACCACTAATACCAATTTTTGCAGGCCTAAGCGCCCTTGGTACTCTTACTGGAGGTGCAGCTGCTGTTGCAAAAACAGTTTCAGATACTAAAATAGCTAAGGAACAACTAGCGGAAACGTCATAACAAGGCAATGGAGGACATTGCAGTCGGAAACGGCATGTACATCAAACTTGATTTTACCTAATCGAGCACTAAGCAATGTAGAATTAATAGAGTTTGTTAAGCAATTAGAAGTACCATATTTCCGTGGAGTATTCATGAGAAACAATCTTCCCAAGAAAGTTAATTTAAAAGAATGTGGTATAATTAATTTAGATGGAATAGAAGGTTTAGGCACGCATTGGACCTCTTATAAAAAGTACGGTAGTAGCGCTATTTACTATGACAGCTACGGAAACCTGCGACCGCCAACAGAGTTGATAAGTTATTTGAATAGCGGGGGTAAATGTAAAATTCCTTATAACTTTAACCAAGAACAATCGTACGGTACTGTGTTTTGAGGACATTTCTGCTTACAATTTCTAAGCAGTACATAGAACTGCGTATGAAGTTGTCATGTCGTACACTTTTACTCTAACGGGAAACACTTCAGTTTTAACAAGCAACTTTAATCCGCCTATAAACTTGGATAATGATTCGGAGTACGTATTAGAATTAACAAATTTTGAGTCTTATAACACAATTCCAAACATAGAAAAAGGAATAAATAATAAATTTTATTATGGATCTAACGGAGAATTCATAGAAATACCTGAAGGTGCTTATGAAATTAGAGAAATTAATAAATATCTTCAAAAAGCTTTAGGCGATAAAAGATGGCGTGGTCGTATAGAACAATCACGAAGCGCTAGAAAGACGCCAGTGTATATAGAAATTACAGCTGACAATAATACATTTAAATGTAGTATTAAATGTAGTAAAGATGTGGATTTTACCAAAAAGGATTGAATTGGTTCTCTACTTGGTTTCAATCCGCGAAAATTGCTAGCATATGTCACGCATCAAGCAGACTACGCGATCAACATTTGTAAATTGAATGCAGTTTTAATCGATTGTAATATTGCAAGTGGATCCTATTTAAATAGTAAATCAGCCCATGTAATACACGAATTTTTTCCTCAAGTACCTGCAGGTTTTAAAATTGTCGAGTGTCCACCTACGATTATATATCTACCAATCAGGTCACGTATAATAAATGAAATAATAGTTAAAGTGTTAGATCAAGATGGAAATTTAGTTAATTTCAGAAAAGAACTGCTAACTGTAAGGTTGCATTTAAAAAAAATCTGCAATAGCCATGGGTATTAAGTATAATGCACGCAACATGTCAAGAATTGCTATAAATGCTGAAAATTTCAAAGCAATCGACACTCGATTGATTATTTCAAAACCGCTAACAACACAAAACCGGCAGTTTCTACAATCGTTAGGACTGCATTTATTTAATTAAAAAGTTGAATGAATAGTGAAATACTGAACGTGCGTGAAAAAGTTTACTTCGACAATGCAATTGTTAATATTGAAAAACATACTCATCAGCCTTATGCTAACACATCTTTAAACAATAATGATGAAATTCGAATCCTATACAACAACAAGATGTATACACCTTACCATCGAAGAGTATGCTGTACATAGAAGGCAAATTAATTAAAACATATGGAACGCCGTCTCAGACAGCAAAATTTGTAGATAATTGGGTTTTGCTGCTTTTTGATGAAGTTAGATATGAGATTGGTGGTGTCATTGTAGATCGTGTTCGGAATCCTGGATTAACGTCTATAATGAAAGGATATGTTTCATATAATAGCAATCAAAGTAAACATTTACAAAACGCAGGGTGGTTTCCTATGGATGATTCGCAAATAGTTGATGCCAATGGGAATTTTAATGTTGCAATAAACCTTTCAATGGTTCTCGGATTATGCGAAGATTTAAAAAAAATTATTTTAAACCTCCGTCATGAGTTAGTTTTACTACGTTCTAGTTTTGATACTTATGCTATAATTAATCCTACACCCGATAAAGAAATAAAAGTTGTTTTAAACAAAGTTTTATGGAAAATGCCGCATGTAGCCGTTGATGATACTCAACGAATTAATTTAATAGAATGCGTTGCACAAAATCAGGATTTGCATAATCTGTTTAGTGGATGGGAGTTGCATGAATATCAACAAGAAACGCAACGTCATACATGGAACATTAAAACAACAACACAATTAGAAAAACCAAGATTTGTGATTGTTGGTTTCCGAACCAACCAAAAAAATAGATACATGAGCAACTACAGTCGTTTTGATCATTGCTATTTAACCAACATGAAACTCTATTTAAATTCAGAAATTTTCCCGTACGATAACTTAAATTTAAAGTTCGAGAATAAACAGACTGCGTTGTTATATGAGATGTATGCCCAGTTTCGGCAATCATACTACGAAAAGGAAAATGAGCCACTTTTTAATCCTGAAGATTTACGAAGTATTGCACCATTAGTAGTCATAGATTGTGCTAGACAAAACGAAGCGTTAAAATCTGGTACTGTCGATATTAGATTAGAATTTGAAACTAGCAGAAACGTTTTGCCAAATACATCTTGTAATTGCCTTATACTTCATGATAAAATAGTCAAATACAATCCACTCTCAAACAGCATAAGAATATTATAATTACTTTATGAAAAAAAGAAAAAATAATAAATCATTTAGCAATCACAGTCTATTTATTATTATTTTACATGTTTTTTACAATATCAAATGTTTGATTGTTAATGGGTTATAATAATAATTTTTGCTTAAATATTTTTTACATGTTGGATTAAGTGATTTAGTAAACAGTCATAAACATTGTCAAATTTAAATAAAAGTTTTGTTATACATTTCTGAAATAAACTAAACTGGTATGTTATTAACAAACTGGATTTTTTTAACAGAACGGTTACTACTAGTATTTTTTCTCTACAATACATTTATACTAATATAGTTCAACTCGGACAGATTGAAAGGTATCCTATTTTTAGACACATCCAAAAACGAAAACGGTGCTTGTGCAGGTATACACATAACACTGAAATATAAACATAAACATATAAATATAAACATAACCTCACTTATTTACTCGAACATGACCAAAGCCATGTAAAAGTTTTGATTGAATCAAACTCTGTACTAAACATTTTAATATACATGTTAACTAAAAAGTTCGAATTTTAAATTTTTGACAAAGAGTTTAGCAACTCGCATCAAGGTGTACATAACTTATACAGAAAAACAGTATTTTAATTTGTGACGTAAATGTTTTGTACAATTTTAAATTAAATAGATTAGATTGTAGTAACCGTACCATATCAATTAGTGAATAGTTCAATTTATACTACGTTATAAATATATAAAACTCCGTTTATGGATGAAAAAAACATCATTGATAAAGACCATCTAGCGACGGTCGAAACGTCTGATTAACACACATATAATGTAAAAATTCTTTTATTTATTTAGACCTTTTTCCCAAGAAACAAACTTTCAAGTATTAATATATATATATATATATATATATATATATATATATATATTCACACACATGCACCCACGCGCCAACGCACACACACGAGCACGCACGCGCCCGTACACCCACATGCGCACACCACCTCACACACACACACCCACACGCACGTGCATATGCACGTACGCGCGCACGCACACACACAACCACCCACACCCACGCATGCACGCGCGCACACACACACAAACACATAATACATTACCTAATGCGCACGCTCACAAACACACACACACACCTTACTCGAAAGGGGGGGGGAGGGGTTTGATTTGCTTCAATTTCAGGTAGCAGACTACTGAAACGTTGGAGCAAAGAAATAAAAATAAAATAAATAAATATCATTTCCCTATCAATCGTTTTCCACACACATCTGAAATCACATATGTAATATAGCCCTAACCAATCCCAACTTTTTGTTACTCGGAGTGGATGTGCTTCATAAAATAATGTTACCCAGCCAAATTGCTGGTTTCAAAAGCTCACTTACCGCTCTCAACACGATTTTTGGGTATGTTCTGATAGGTAAATACGAGGAAATTCCCATCACATCAGAATTATCTATGTCTGTATCATTCGTGTGTCATACATCACTTGATTTTGCACTTTGTAAAAAAATGTTTAATGAAACCACTCGCCTTGTAAATGGTCGTTTTGTTTAAACCCTGCCATTTAGACACGATCCTCCAGTAGTATTAACTGAGGACATCAAGATGATGTACCGTTAATTGTTAATCACACCAAATTGCTTTACAGGATTATTTTCTCTCAGGCCATCAGATGTCTATTACAAATAGCAGAACTTTGTCGTGCAGAGTATCCACTTGCCGCAATGGCGCTTCAAAAGTAACATAACAAACACGATAAAATACAGTCCACTATATCTCTCTTCACTGGAGCTATCATAATTGTTTTTGTTATACTATTGGTTGTTAAGATCAATATCTCTTTGCCCGCTCCAGAACCTACTTGCTAAGTTATCTGAAGATTTGAAGGAGAATGTTACAGTCGTTACTTTTTGCAATTGCATGTAGGGATGTCTCTTTTGTGCGACCAAATACACCCGTTATATTTTAACACATTAAAAGTTTGAGTATTTTTAAGAGCCACGGGGAGGGGAAGCACAAACCCTTCATGTCCTGCAGTGACGATGCCGTTGTTACACATTACATCATTTTTGAAATTCAGAAAGATTAAACGATATTAACTTATGGGGGCTCTGTGCTTTCCAGTTCCACCACTGAACACCATAACTTAAAAAAAAATAACAAACACACGCTAATTGTAATATTGTGTTTTCAAAATTGCGCCCAAAATATGCACTAACGGGAGTAAAACCTTATAAATAAAAAAGCTAAAAGTAATTACTTTCGCTAGCAAGTTTACACTCAGGCAGCACAAAGCACATTGCTCTTTTTAAATTTCTTTTTGTTTTTCTCTTCACCTTGAAATTCAAATTAGCAGTGACAAACATAGGAACGTGCTAGAAGTTTGGCTATCAACTATACCAAGAACACAGATATATGTATTGCCCTACAAATTTCTTTTCTCTGTTTAGCTTCGTAGTTCGCGAAAAATCTCGATCAGCAAAAACAGAAAGATATAAACAATTTAATTTGGATATAGATCAACTTCACTGTCAGCAAGTACACAGCACGTAATTTTAGGTCCGTCATGTTGGTCCCCCCAATAATCTGATTTGTTTTAAACCTCATTGTTTACAGCTAGCACCCCAGTGTAAAAGCTTCAGAAATATGAATTATTTTATTCTGTGAGAATCAATTTGACCCCACCCCCTCCCCTTCTTTGAACGAATTTGCTCCAAAATTTAGCACCAGGTAGCTCAGATTTATCACCAGCTAACATCCAGATAAAGGAACTAGCACCTCAATAACAAGATTGCGGCAATTTTTCAAAGATTTGACGTGTCTCCAACTGTACAAAAAATTGAAACTTGTGCGCCTGGTTGCTAGTAGCTAACACCGAAGTCGAAAAGTTACCACCAAAGCCATTTCAGAAATATGTCGCATTTTATTCGGGGAGAGGGGCGACTTGACACCCTGACTATTGCTCGCATTTGTTCCAAAACCTAGCACTATGTAGCTCAGACCTAGCATCAGCTAGCATCCAACTAAAAAAGTTCACACTCAAAAACAAGATGGCGGCAACATTTTAGCAACGATTAGATGTCAGTTCCTCTATTGTTCAAAAAACAATAAAACTCTGTTACGTGCCAATCAAATTGGCACTTAAACATTGTTTTTAGGTTAATTTTGATGTGCGGAAGTTTCGCGCCACAATTTCAAAAGACTCGGGGCGCGCATTTCCGTTACGTCACAGTGCGTTTGCGCCAGATCGCGCGACGCGAGTGGAGTAGGGACAAAGTAGTGAGAGGTTTGGGTTAGATGCTTGAACGTGGCTTTTTTGCCCGAACCTTCGAGTGGAGTAGACGTTTGAGGCATCGTATCGTGCCTTATCTTATCTATGTAGATTTGCTTTGCCTAATTGTCTTGGTTTGTCACCTTATACCTGGTTTCCCGTCTTTCCCTGCATAGGTAGAATAATTTGCAGCCACCTAGGCGAACCGTACTGCACGACCCTGGATGAACGAGCTCATGATTGCCGTAGCTGGTCCGAACGCTTTGGAAGAGCGTCGGGCGTACCATCTTCATTTCAGATGTTTTTGAGGAGAGTAGTTATCTTGCCGTTAAATTCTGTGATTTGACTAAGGCTTTCGATAGTGTTGAACATGCACTTTTAGTTAACAAATTAAAAGGTTTAAATTTTGATGATGATAGTATTAAGTTAATTGCTTCCCCAGCCAGCAGGATGACGTCATTTTGACGTCGAATACAGATGATATTTAGTCATGTTTCGTCAGTTGACCAAAAAGCGACGTCAAAATGACCTGTTTTTTATGACGTATTTAAGACGTCAAATAAATACGTCATATTGACGTCAAAAGTGGTGATAACAAATTGTTTTTGAAATTCTCAATTATGGAAATAATCTATTGCTAGAAGTTTTGACTTTTATTCAAAATAAGAAAAAACCATTCAATAATACATGTGCAAATCTGCTTTAAGGCCCATGAATTACAGTCTCATAAGGGTATTGTCAATAATTCAATTGAAATTTACCAGGGCTTTTATCCAGTTGATCCTCTGCATACTTGTATGCGCATGACTTTTAGAATTAACGAATAGCAAAAGCGCGAGCAGCGACGAACGAGCGACCTCTGCCCTTCCCTATTAATCTACGTTAACGAACGATTGTGAATTTCGATGCTTATAACGGCATCCATATTAATTTTCTTGTAGTTCGTGTTCATCAGTTTATCGACAAAAATAGTTACTGTTTATATAGGTATGTATAAATTAAAATTTTACTTGTTGTGTTTGTCACATTTTATAATTATTAATATATACAAGCTGGCTCATTTAGTGTAGGTTTACAGGTTTTTAATTTCAATAAAAGTGCGGGAAGTATATCTACCTCAACAGTAAAAGTTATTCTGCAGCTAACATATAAGCTCTTTGTAATCCTTTTTCAATTATAAATACCTATTGTTACAATAATATTATGGAAATTATTTACTTTTTTCACAGGTATAAGTAAATTCATTGCTACCTGTAGTTTAATAATTACACGTATAAAGAAGCATTAAGGTGGCTAATACGCTTTGTATTATTTTGAATATTCAATTTTTTATAATAAATTTTAGTAATTTTACACATAAGTGTACATAGGTATACCTCCAAGAATTTTATATCCACATTACATTATAATATAACCTTACTTTCCGTTCTTACAGTAACGTAAACAATGTTGCTATTATACCTATAAGTACTTATCACTGCTTTGTAATAATAATGATATTTTTGTGATTATTGTAATGTTATTTCAGCTCTTTAAAAATGGCTTTCATAGGTGTTCAATTCGATGATGGTAACAGTGATCAAAGCGGAAGTATTGCAATAGTTAGTAAGCATTGGCTGACACCCTTTAAAAAATAGGTGCTGTGGCCCTCTTATAAGCTACAAACGCATTACGACAAAGCATTACGTAGTCATAGCGCAGCCGATGATACCTGGACTATTCATCCAATAACACGATGCTTTTTTGAATGTGGTAAGTGTGTGTAACGTATAAATTATAATTCATTTAACACCCATATGTTGTAGATGATTATGAGAAAGCACGGGCAAAAATTAAACAGGTTGAAGTTACTTCGGATCTTCAGAGCGACACTGACACTAACGTGCCTGCTAAACGGAAGCGAGAACGACCTCGTCGATTATTGTCTGATAGCAGCGATGAAGATATGAGTCCCATTTTGAACGTCCTCCAAGCATAAAAATTAATTAAATCAGAGCAGGTTGGTTATATAAAGTAATGAACTACATTTATAGTATTTAAACTAGGGCTGTGCTGTTTAAACTTTTATTCACTATTAAACGTTTATTGTTTGTCTAAATATTTAAACCCAACGGATAACCCGTCGAATGTAAAATGTGCGGTGAAAAAGATCTTCAGTAAAGTATTGAGTGTTTTTCGTTTTATAATAAAACCAATAACAAAAGAATGTTTATGTATATGATTAGGACAGTTGAAAAATTTAATACAAAGTTGAGATATTTCTACATTTTGAAGTTAACATAAGTAACCAACTGCACAGCTTATATATATTTTCTTTAAATTTGTTTATTATTTGCGGTTAAATATTTAACAAAATTGTATAAAAAGCACAGCCCTCCATTTACTATACGGAAGAATTACGGAGTTATTAAAAGTGTTTTTCATACAAGTGGTGCTAGTTATGGTGATAATAATTAATCTTTCCTAATGTGTCTTTTTTGTGAATATGCATTTCATTGAACCTATTTTAGGTTCTGTCTTTATTATTTTCTCAGAAATTAGTTTTACTTTTATTTGAAGTCTGAAAGTGACAACTGTCTTGTATCGAAAGAAGTTACTTAAAGTTTTATGCTGAGTTGTCTATGTTTTCTTTTAAATAAAACAGTATTATTACCCAGGTAACATTGATAACAATCCATCTTATATAGCACTTTTATTATAATCACTAGACTCAATTAATTTCATTACAATTTTTTATGATGTAAACGTCGAGGCAAGAAAGTTTAATACATTACATGTTGAGAAAGCCCTGTCAGGTGCTCTGAATTTTCAAATGGCCTCTGCTTTGTTTACGCTTTGCCTCGGCCGTTTAAAAACACCTCGCAACTGAAAGTGTACTATTGCAGTTTGCAATGTAAATAACTATGAAAAATTTCGTGTATTACCCACAACCCTCTGCTTGTTAATTATTCTAAAAAATCATTATATGTATAGGTGATCAGTCCACCCAATTTGGCAAAATTGTACAGTTATCTGAATGCTCTACTCATTCGACGTCAGTTATAGATGTTCATTCAGAAGGTACTTCATCTGAAATAGGTATATGCAGTGCAGTATATATTTGAAAAAATTATATTTACGTTATTGTTTTTCAGTCTTTCAGAAGAAGCTTTTTCAAACCCTGTATGAAATTAAAGAATAAAATAAAAATTTTTGATTTACTGAACAAACAAAATCCTACTGGCATTCTATGTCAAATTCAGAGAATATTTCAGCCAAATTACCACTTTCTGATAGTGAGAGCATAGTCACCCTTGAAAATATCTTTCAAATATCGATAATTTTTCTGCTTTGGTAAGAATTTATTACGGAGCTCCAAACAAACCGCAATTATATCTTTATTATAGAGCTCATATTTATCCACCTTGGGAGGTCGAGATTTAACTACCAAGATCAATAGAATCCTTACAACGATAATGAAAGATGGTGTTGCTAGTAATTATAGCTTCTATGGAAAAAGGCATAATAAGAAACCCTTCACCGATTTGAATTTAAAAAAAGTTATTGTTGGTAGGCAATTCCATAAATGTATGAGTTGTAATAATTACATGATATTCTTCCAGCTGCTGTAAAGATAGCTTCACCTGGTTCTCATGAAAAGAATATAGAAAATATCATTAAAGTTTGGTTGAAGCACGCACCGCAACGCCTAAAAATTTGCAAAATATCTACAAGTGCACAATATTAACAATGCAGTTTGAGATTGTTAGGTTTCTCTTATTTTTAGAAAGATACTTTAATTTTTCATTAGTGTTTATTGCGGCAGTTACATTCTCATTTTTAAGAATGTAAAATTTTAGTGTTTTTGAATTTACATGTACTTCTTATTTTTTCCAATACGTGTTATAATTTTTTGAGGGTTTTTCCAAGGTGAAAAGTAAACGGTTGTATTAGTAATAATCACAAATTTGTGTACTGTTCATATATACTGCTATCAATCAATTAGGATTATGTATAAAAAGTCCTAAGTTAGGAAACTCTGTAGGAAAAAGGCAAATTTAAAGAAGAATTGCAGAATCTGCAGGTCATACATTAAGTGAAATAGAAGTAGGTGCTGTAGGAGGTAGCCCATTGCGATCAGAGAATGTGGCCCCTACACAATCTTGTACAGAAGGTAATAGCTCTACCATAAGCTTTATTTCTGTTAATCATGAGATTTTAAACATTCATTCTCCATCAGATAATTTGTTGGGACACTTTTCAGAAAGTGAATACAATTATAGTATTGATTCCCAAAATCAGTCTACGTGCTTTGCAGATTCGGTAATATCAAAAAATAATATTGATTTACGGGAAGAATTACAACATTGGGCAACCAAATACACAATTTCGCATTCTGCTTTAACAGGCATATTGCATATTTTAGCTCCAATTCAATCACAGTTACCATTAAATAGCAGAACATTATTACAAACTCCTATTAACACCAAAAAACATAGAAAATGGTGAATATTGTCATTTTGGCTTAGGGAATTCTTTGACGATTGTTATGTCACACCATTCAAACTATTTATTGTGCGATACAGTTATTCATATTAGCTTTAACATTGATGGTTTACCCTTGTTTCACAGTTCTAACATGCAATTTTGGCCAATTTTAGGGCTTGTTAAGAATATTAATAGCGGACCATTTGTTATTGGAATTTTTTGTGGACAGTCTAAACCAACACCAATATCATTGTTTTTAGATGATTTTGTTAATGAGCTATCTACGTTATTAAAAGAAGGATTTACATTTAATAACAGAACATACACCATAAATGTTCATAGTTTTATATGTGATGCTCCAGCATGTGCCTTTATAAAACAAATTAAAACACATAGTGGTTATTCGTCTTGTGAAAAATGTACAGAGTCGAGCGAATATATTAATGGAAGAGTAATAATGCAAGGAATATCAGCTCCAAAAAGAACAGATCAATCATTTTTATTACAAACAGATGAAACTCATCATATTGGTATGTCCCCTTTAGTGAAACTAGAAATTGGATTAGTATCACGTGTTCCTATTTACTATATGCATTGCGTCTGTTTGGGGATAATGAGGAAATTATTGCATACATGGATAGGGGGTCGCCCCCTTGTTAAATTATGTAGTCGTATAGTGGAGTTAGTGTCAAAACGTTTACTCTTAACTAAGTGTTAAATTCCAATAGAGTTTAATAGAAAACCAAGGGCTTTGTCTGAGCTGCAGCGTTGGAAGGCGACAGAATTTAGAACATTTTTACTTTATCTAGGACCCTATATACTTAAAAACATAATTGATATAGCTGTTTATGAACATTTTTTGCTCCTTCATTGTGCCATTAGTTTGTTGAATTCATGTCGTAGATTTTGTGAATTAAAAATGACATACTTTCAAATCTTATGCATTGTTACGAGCAGACCGCTATTCATGACGTATCCGCAGGTAACTGGAAATATTGATGCTTGTCCGAACCCTTCGAAGTCGACTGTAATCTATGGGAGCTGTAAATAGTTGGTTTTAGGGCCGCTGAACTCTTGTGGTTTTAATAAAGTGATAACAACGGATCGATACATACAGGTTTATTTACATTGGAAACAATACATTTCTCGGAGCGGATGAACATAACTTGATACACATGCAAGTGCAAAATCCAATCTCGCATTTGAATAGTAACTAATTATGTGCTAATGTACTTACAATAACATACGGATGGCACAAAGGATTTTTATTGGAGGTTTCAAACTTGCACTCACTAATTTATTTTTAAACATAATGAAACGTATACTGGCGCGGTAGCTTTAGGACTGCGAGCGGAGAGCTTTTAAGGGTTGAAACATGAAAGAACGTGTCGGCACGAAGATAAGCGAGGGTAGAAATGTGTAACGATGCCGCATGATGTACAGCAGGTACTTTGTTATTGAAACGAACCGGTTGGAGTAGAGAAACATGAATTTAAATATTAAATGTAGGAATGAAATTCCAACATGCATTAAGTATACTCCGATAGATAATTGAAAAGTATGTCTGTTTTCAATTCAGCATCCTATGATGTGAATTCGTGATTTCCACTATATTGAATATTTGCATTGGCTTTAAAAATGGAGTCTTTTCGGTGTCATATTCTAGTTTTGCTGTGACGTGTTATTGAGGTTCTTAATTTACTGGAAGTCCACATGTGGGTCAAGCTTGTTTGCTAATTGGTTTGTAAGCAGCCATGCCCTGAGTTCAAGGTCGGTAAGTAATTTTCATTTGTTGAGACAATCATCTGTTTGACGTACAACGTCATGTTTAAACCGTAACCTTGAAACTAACATCTTAATGATAATATTTAATTATGAATTTAGATTTTCAAACTTGCTTTAGATTAAAATTATGCTTTATAAAATTGTTTACCTAACAAAATCTTTATGAATTTACATTATGAATAATATAGTCGAGTACTTGCTTACACATGACAACTATTTAACAAAGTTTAAGTTTACTAATTAAATGATCTTATTATAAAACTAATTTTGTAAATATGTGAGTCGTTTAGTCAGTACTGAAAAGATGACAAAAAAGCTCATAATTGTGTTAATGATATTTATAGTGCTTATTTGATTTAGAGGCTTTTTTTTTTAATGACCAAGTGTAACATACTGTTTTAATACGCTCTAATTAGTTCTATGATTTCTAAAAATAGTTATTTTCTAGTTTAATTTTAGCATTCTAATTATTAGAATGAAGGTCTGGTAACATAAATATGTCTGTAATTGTAACGGTTGCAAGACTACCTAAGTAGCGTCCTAGCGAAGTTTCCAGGAAGGTCTAATCCAAGAGTTAATCAATTTTTCTAAAGGCACTTTACTTCAAAGGCACTACACATGTCAGATTAGTTGCTATCTATGATTAGATGTCAATCATGTTTTAGGATCCTATTTATGTCAGGGTGGTCGGAGGCAATTTTTCAATTAGCGGAGTACTCAACTGAAATTGGTTGCGGGATCTACTTGTGTGGCTATCTTAGGGCAATTGGCAGTTTAATTAATCTTAAAGATTTACGACCGGCGTATCCTAAGCCGAGAATGAGAGCCAAGAAAGGGGTTATTTTTCAATTAACTTAAATGTATATAAGGATGCCAGCCGGTGGTAATCGGGGTTGTTTATTTCCAGACACGTTAGAGTCTAAAGTGATCGAGCTTGACCTCGATCCTACCTCTAGCTTCTATGCTCGGTATGAATTTGTAGGTCAACCTGTCCGTGGCAGCGTTGTTCCACCTCTCTTCCCATTATCGAATTGATTTTTCGCGCAGCTTTCTTTTGATTAAAGACCTCGGTAGCGACGAATGTGATATTCGAAAGTTGCCAGTCGCGGCCCCTTTAGCTAATTCGTCAGCCCTATCATTTCCTACGTTACCATTGTGCGACCTGACCCAACAGAACTTTAAACGTCGAAACTCGAGCGCCGTACGCGCTATCCTCCAGACGTCCGCTTGGGGATCTGTCGAGGTGTTCATGTTTGTTAAAGCCGTTAGCGCCGATCTACTATCACTGATTATATAATACTCATCTCTGCTCGTATGGTTTATTACGTAATCGATAGCCTCTCGTATCGCTACCAATTCGCACTGGAAGATAGTGCACCAGTTCGCGAGTTTGATTTGAAACCGAAACACCTCCCTTTCCTGCTTATACACGACAAACGCCGCGCCTGCTTGCCCATCGTCCATACGTGAACCGTTCGTAAAAATTCTGATACCCATCGCGTCCTCATCACCTTCGACAAACTCGATTCCTCTAATATCAGCCGGGTGCCCCAACTCAGATACAACGATCTTTCTTGCAATTTCCCTATTACCAAGATTAAGATCTTCGATAATTTCGCGCCCTTTTCCTATATTTACTAATCGTCTATCTCTAATCTCCCTAACGACATATTCGATAGGGAGAGTCCTACTGATCACCAGGACAGCCTCCGTGGAGGTGGTCCTGTACGCCCTCGCCGCTTTTACCGCGGTTATGCGTTGTACGCTCGTCAATTGACGCATCTCCCGGACTTTACAACCTTCTGCCCATACAGAAGCTGCGTACAGTATTGCCGGCTCAATTGCTCCGGCATAAACGGTCCTCAGCGATTCGCCCCTGAAACCCCACTTTATTTTAGCCACCGCCATCATTTTATTTGATATTTCGCCGCCCTTACTTTTTACGTATTGTACGTGCGCTTTCGAATTAATTTATTGTCGATCTTGACGCCGAGGTAGGTAATACAATCTTTAAACGGGATTTTCTCCCCTCCTAGCTCTAACCTAGGAGGTCTCTGTCCTGGTTTCGTGCCGAAATAAAGCACCTCTGACTTCGCCGTGTTAAATTTTAATTTTACCGCCTGCGACCATTCGTGTAATTTATTAAGCGCCTCGTTCGGTTTTGTGCGCATATCCATTAACAATCTCGATCTTACAATTAAAAGTGTGTCATCTGCAAACCCAACGATTGAGCATCCTGCGGGCAACTTGACCCTAAAGATGCTCTCATATAACAACTTCCAAAAGGTGGGACCAGAACATGACCCTTGCGGGCATCCCCTTTCCACCTCACGCGACAGAACTTTACCCGGAATTTCAACCTGTGCCAATCGCCTCGAGAAATAGCTCTTGACCAAAGACATCAAGTTTCGCGGACAACCCCTACGATCTAACTCGCAAACGATTAATGGCCACCAGGCAGCATCAAATGCTCCTGAAATGACCAAAGCAACAACGACACAGTACTCTTTAGCATCTCTTGCCTGCTTAATTTCCCCGACAACGAACTCTAACGCGTCGATAGTCGACTTGCCCTCCACGAAACCAAACTGTCGGTTATTAAAACCGCCGCTGTCTCGCACTAGGTGCTCAACACGAGTAGTCATAACGCGATCTAAAACTTTCCCCAGCACCGGTAGCAAGCTAATTGGACGATAGCTGCCCGGATCTGACGCATCCGCCTTTTTAGGTTTGGGTATAAATTTCACATTCTGGATTTTCCAGCAACGCGGAAAAACGCCCCTTTCTAAACAAAGATTAAACAACCCAACAAAGACACACGGGGCTAACAGGCACGCCTGCAGAGCTGCGTCTGAAGTGATTCCATAATGCCCCGGTGCCTTCTTAGGGTTCATCCTGCTAAGAGCCCTGACGACCTTGTGAACTAGGATTGCCTTATCGGCACCTGTTCCTTGTGCCTCTACAACTTCCCGACGTACTAAATCGTGCGACCCTTCATCCCCCTCGGGATTATCCGATAGGAAAAATTTCTCTAGTAAATATTCCGCTGTGGTTTTAAAACCTTCCGTGTATTCGCCATTTGTTTTCTTTATATTACTGAGCGCGATTTTTTGTTGTTCTCCTCTAATTACGCGGTATGCGGTTCCCCAGGGTTCTTTCTCTGAGTTTTGCGTGCAGAATTCTTTAAATTTATTCGTTCGCGTTTCTTCTATTAATATTTTATATTCGCGGTAACTTTGATTATATTCTATTCTCCGTTGTTCTCTTATATCTCCCGAGGCGCGTTGATAGCGGCGCCTTAGGTTACGCGTTTCTGCCCGCTTGGTGGTTAGTTCCCGGGTCCACCAGGGTACGCTGTCTTTAAATGTTTTCTTTTTCGGCATGGAATACGACGACGCGTCTACCACCGCGTCGTTCAATTTTTTAGCGAGTGTTTCTACTTTGTCTGCCTCTCGGCAGTTAAATAGCTCATTTTCGAGCGCAGGGATACTTTCGCCAAATTTTTCTTTAAACCGCTCCCAATTTGCTTTTTTATTACAGAACCGCGGAAATATAGTTAACTGCTCGTTTGCGCTTGTTTTGGTTTCAACGTCCCATGTTATTAATTTATGGTCAGAGAGCGTTTCCTCGTCCGACCTTAGTTTCCAATTACAAATCGTTTCTAACATTTCGTGCGAGACTGCAGTAATATCTATAAAACTGCTGCCTCTATGCGTCTCAAACGTAGGTGAATCATTAGTGTTTATCACACTAAGGTCCCATCCCGTAAAAAGATCAGCAACCTGCGAGCCTCTATCGTCTTTGATAGGGCTGCCCCATAATGGCGACTTAGCATTAAAGTCTCCCGCGATAATTAAATTTCTATTTCTACCAATTTTACGAAGGATTCCTTCAATTTGATTTATTAAGTCCTCTGTTTGAGGATTCTCCCGCCGGGAATCGATCGGCGGAAGGTAAGTGCTTATTACGTAAAACGTATGCAATCCCGTTTTTATTTCTGCGGTGGTTATGAACTCATACGACAGATTGTTTAGGATTATTCCGGCGCACGTCCCATTATTTATTATTATTCCGCTACGCGGTCGTTCGCTGTTTGCGTTTAAAACGGTAACCCCCTTCCCAAAACCTGTTATTTTGTGGCTATACAGGTGCGGTTCCTGTATAAGCCCGATGTCGATATTATTTTCGGAGAATAACTTTACGAAGTTATTTGTTGCCCCTTTACCTTTCCCGAGATTTAGTTGCGCGAATTTAATCTTCTTGCTTCTTATGGACTTTGTTTTATCTTCACAGTCCATAATCGATGTTTCGTGTGATTGCGTTCTTCAGACGCTGCATCGTGGGGCATCTACTCGACTTGGCGTCGTGGCGCGTATCGATCTTCGCGCCACCGCCAGTTCTGTAGTTTGCCCTGGCGCAAACCACACAGCAGGGGACTGCCTTCCGGCAATTCTTAAATTCATGCCCGTGAAAAGTTCTACAGCAGAGTCATATAGGTTTTCATGAATAACTTTGCGTGACACTGCTAACTCCTCTATTCTTTTTAAAAATGAGTATAATTGATTCGGATCATCTGAAAATTTAATACCCCACGCACCAACGGATACGGGCTGCGAAACATAAGTAACTGTCTGTACAGCTACATTGGCACTAGTAGGAGAAATTAAAGACACGTCTTGCTTATTCCTTCATTGCTTCATCCTTATTGATTTTTTCAAAAAGATCAGCTTCTAATACTAAAACTGTAGCTAAAACTTCATTTTAAGATTTTAAATTTTCGTTTGAATCTTCGACAGGGAATAACATTCTCTTTATACGACCACTGAGATGAATTATTCTCGACAAAATTCTTTTGAAAGTAGAATCTGAGGGATTTCCGTCAAATTCCAATAAAACATTTTGAATAGATTTAATAGAAGTATTTATTTCTGCACATTCAAGCTCAAAATTTTCTTGAAATTCCTGTCAATTAATTAAGCAACCAGGCTTCATAGCCTCTTTTGCCAATAACCAATTTAATGTTGTTCTTTTCTCAACCATTTCTTTATTTTCAATTATATCTCTTATTCGCAATTCATAATTTAATTCTTCTTTATGTAAGTAAACTACTTCAAAAGTTTCAGCCATTTTGAAAAATAATTTTTGTTACTATTTTACTTTATACTAATGAGTCTTGAAAAGTTAATTTTATTCTTAGAGATAATTTGTTAATGATCACTGAGGGAACAAGCATGAACAATTACATTCGCTACTAAAATACTTAATCAACCACTTATTGGGAATCGATAAAAATTGCATCATACCACTTTGGTGGCGGCAGTGAGATGAATTTCGCCCCACTCGTTGGGTGCTAGTGTAACTTTTTCTTGCCTCAAGCCTTGAGCGATAGTGCAACTTTCAAAAAAGGATCTCTATTTTTTCTCACAAAAGTCGTGCAGAAGATGTAGTTTTATCCGTATTAACACAACTGACTTTTGAAGACTTCCGCACTAGCTCTGAACTCTATCTTCAGCGGTTTAGAGAGATTACCGGCGAGGGGGAGAGTGTCGTTAAATAAATATGGATGGGTAGGGTGCCACTGTACTTAGGTAAGGTGTAAAAACAAGGTGCATCGGTAAGAAAAATACAGAAACCTTAACAAATATATTCTGTTATTGGAATACAAGATTTTGTATTTTTAGATGGTACTACGTTTATCCTGAAATAAAATAAAGTAAATAAAATAATATTAGAAACAGCAGTTTGCGCCTCATAATAAAAAATCAATAAATCAGACAGGTTTTGTGCATCTATGGTATTTTTCTTTTGTGTATTAGTGCATGGACACTCTACTTACTGAATTTATGCACTTCTGGTTTATATATAATTTATAGAATCCAAAGATAAGTATGGATAGAATAAACACTATTTCTTAAGTGCTTCTATGAGTGTAATTAACCTTTTCTAAGTTTATAAAGAAATCAAAGCTCTTAAATATCAACACATATATTAACTGAAAAATATTTCTGATTTAATTTGACAGATATTTACTATAAGTTTTCAGAGTGCTCCAATAATTTTATGTGTTTATATTACTAATCTTGTGTAATTTGAATATTTACCTACCGCGTGAGGGTATCCAATTAACAATAAATAATAAATGGGAAGGACCTCTAACACTATAGTACCCTCACGTTTCGGGACATTGCCTCGCAAGCTGCTGCAGTCGGTGAGAAGGGGAGGTTCGTTAATCAACAACACACTAAGACAAAATTCCAATTGTTTTATTAAATGGGCTACTAACTAACTTAACCTAATTACATATGCATACAAAATTATACAGTAATTAACATTATTTACAATAGGGCGCCACCATGGGAATTAAACGGCCCATGGACCGATCGCGGTAATAGCTCTCGTCGCACTTAGTTCGTGGCGATGAACCAAGATTGCAGGACAGAAAATACGTCACTTCACAGGGGCAAATGTTATAAAGTCTCCGGCTAGCACAAACACAACTTAACTAAACAATTCTAAAGTCCTTATTTTATGAATATTAACAACAGTTCTGGGTTCAAACACCCCAATACATATAATTAATTAACGCTACCATAGTCTACTTAACTTGCATACTGAAACGACCTTCCTTTAATCACGGGGTCATCAATAACAGGAAAAACACGACCTTCACACGGGTCAAATAGTACAGTAACGGAATTCGTGGCTTAGTTATTACAAGCCTCGGACAACGTCGAAACACAATAAAATAAGAAACCCTTCAAAAGATGCGGTCTTTAACAATAACCTAACGGATTAAATTACTGGAACGGAGCTTTAACCCGCAGTTGTATGTTATGGAAGCCGACAGATATTATATTTAAACAAATAAATGACTTATGATGCATAACACAGCCTTGAGTTCATGGTAATACCATATATAATAATTACTTACTCAGAGAAATAAACTAACTTTGAACATAACGGCACGCACTTGAATTCAGAGAAATAAAACACTTACTCAATCTTGCAAGTCCGTGAGCTTTAGACTCTAACGCGTCTGAAAATAAACAACCCCGATTATCACCGGCTGGCATCCTTATATACATTTAAGTTAATTGAAAAATAACCCCTTTCTTGGCTCTCATACTCGGCTTAGGATACGCCAGTCGTAAATCTTTAAGATTAATTAAACTGCCAATTGCCCTAAGATAGCCACACAAGTAGATCCCGGAACCAATTTCAGTTGAGTACTCCGCTAATTGAAAAATTGCCTCCGACCACCCTGACATAAATAAGATCCTAAAACATGATTGACATCTAATCATAGATAGCAACTAATCTGACATGTGTAGTGCCTTTGAAGTAAAGTGCCTTTAGAAAAATTGATTAACTCTTGGATTAGACCTTCCTGGAAACTTCGCTAGGACGATACTTGGGTAGTGTTGCAACCGTTACAATTACAGACATATTTATGCTACCAGACCTTCATTCTAATAATTAGAATGCTAAAATTAAACTAGAAAATAACTATTTTTAGAAATCATGGAACTAATTAGAGCGTATTAAAACAGTATGTTACACAGCCCCCCTCGAAAAATTGAAATTGCTCTTAGGAATTTCAAGCAAATTGAAATAAAATAAATGTAGAAATTAACACATCCAACCGCAATTATGTTTAAGACAACTGAGTCTTTTCAGAAAATTGGCGGAAGGAAAAAATAAAAAAATTGGAAAAATAAAATATTAGTGAGGTTTTAGGTCTTGGACGTGGAACACCCTAGCGGTTTTCCGTCCATAGAAGATAGTCTATAAGTGGTAGAACCTAAAACTTCCATCACCTTCGCTTCTAGGAACTTCGGGGCTAATTTTTATTGAAATGTTTAGAAGCATCTGATAATATAAAATTGCGCTTCCACACTAAATCCCTACTTTGAAATTTAATGGTCTGCGCCTTAAATTGTAAGAGTGCGTATTACGTTCATACGCCAAATGTATGTTTTTCTGAACTTCTTTAAAGATGGGCGATAATTCATTGAGGTCTTGAACCAATTGTTCTCGAGTATCAATTGCTAGATCCTCTGGATTTAAATCCTTTAATTTATTATAGAATTCCCCGGTCAGAGGAACCGTGCGTCCAAAAGCTAAAAATGTTGGGGAATATTTTGTGGATTCATGAACAGCATTACGAAGCGCATGGGCAATTTTGTGAATATTATCGTCCCAATTCTTCTGAGAATCTTGAATGTAACTGCGAATGGCAGCTCCAATTACCTTGTTAACGCGTTCTACATAATTAACTTGAGGATGGTAGCTGGCGTTAAACCAAACCGAAGGTATTTTATAATTTGTCATGAGATTAGAAAATAAATTACTTTTAAATTGAGGGCCATTATCTATCATACAAATTTGAGGTACCCCATATACCAAAAATACAAAATTTTCCAGGTAATTACAAATTTGTTTTGTTGAAGCGCTACGCATGGGATGCAATAAAGTGAATTTTGTAAACCAGTCAGTAACAACTAAAAGGTAAGTATTCCCCAATTTCGAGCGCGGAAAGGGCCCCATTAAATCAATTGACAAACATTGAAACGGAAATGAAACTTTTTTCTCTTTGCGCATAAAACCATAATGGTTGAACTTGCTGGATTTGCTTTGGCAGCACGTAACACATTTACTAATGTATTTAGAAATATATGACCGCATTTTGGGCCAGTAATAGAGCTCTTTGATTTTTGTATATGTTTTAAATACACCCAAATGGGCCGAAACTGGATCGTCATGGCATTCTTTTAAAATTTGTGCACGGCATGATTTCGGCACTACTAATTTCCACTCAATTAAATTGGCTTTGATATTCAAATTATTCGGAATAAACTTATACATTTTATCATTTTCTACTCTCCAATCGGGATATAGATCTGGCTTTTCCTTAATATTATTTAACATGTTTTTGTACCAATCCTCGACCTCGTCTAAAGAAAAATTTAAAGAATTAATAGCATAAGCTCCACTAGGAGCTCGGGATAATGTATCTGGTACCACATTCATGACTAAATAAAAGGTAAATGCCAACAATAGCGAAACCTGTTCCTAAATCACTAATATTAAACTGTTAATTCTGCTCAAATCTTAATAGTACTATAGAAATAAAACAATCTAAAACTTTGTCCGTGTGTTGTTTACCATATTTAAGATTTTAACCACGTTAATGCGCCAGTGTAATTTGAATATTTACCTACCGCGTGAGGGTATCCAATTAACAATAAATAATAAATGGGAAGGACCTCTAACACTATAGTACCCTCACGTTTCGGGACATTGCCTCGCAAGCTGCTGCAGTCGGTGAGAAGGGGAGGTTCATTAAACAACAACACACTAAGACAAAATTCCAATTGTTTTATTAAATGGGCTACTAACTAACTTAACCTAATTACATATGCATACAAAATTATACAGTAATTAACATTATTTACAATAGGGCGCCACCATGGGAATTAAACGGCCCATGGACCGATCGCGGTAATAGCTCTCGTCGCACTTTGTTCGTGCCGATGAACCAAGATTGCAGGACAGAAAATACGTCACTTCACAGGGGCAAATGTTATAAAGTCTCCGGCTAGCACAAACACAACTTAACTAAACAATTCTAAAGTCCTTATTTTATGAATATTAACAACAGTTCTGGGTGCAAACACCCCAATACATATAATTAATTAACGCTACCGTAGTCTACTTAACTTGCATACTGAAACGACCTTCCTTTAATCACGGGGTTATCAATAACAGGAAAAACACGACCTTCACACGGGTCAAATAGTACAGTAACGGAATTCGTGGCTTAGTTATTACAAGCCTCGGACAACGTCGAAACACAATAAAATAAGAAACCCTTCAAAAGATGCGGTCTTTAACAATAACCTAACGGGATTAAATTACTGGAACGGAGCTTTAACCCGAAGTTGTATGTTATGGAAGCCGACAGATATTGTATTTAAACAAATAAATGACTTATGATGCATAACACAGCCTTGAGTTCATGGTAATACCATATATAATAATTACTTACTCAGAGAAATAAACTAACTTTGAACATAACGGCACGCACTTGAATTCAGAGAAATAAAACACTTACTCAATCTTGCAAGTCCGTGGGTTTTAGACTCTAACGCGTCTGGAAATAAACGACCCCGATTACCACCGGCTGGCATCCTTATATACATTTAAGTTAATTGAAAAATAACCCCTTTCTTGGCTCTCATACTCGGCTTAGGATACGCCGGTCGTAAATCTTTAAGATTAATTAAACTGCCAATTGCCCTAAGATAGTCACACAAGTAGATCCCGGAACCAATTTCAGTTGAGTACTCCGCTAATTGAAAAATTGCCTCCGACCACCCTGACATAAATAGGATCCTAAAACATGATTGACATCTAATCATAGATAGCAACTAATCTGACATGTGTAGTGCCTTTGAAGTAAAGTGCCTTTAGAAAAATTGATTAACTCTTGGATTAGACCTTCCTGGAAACTTCGCTAGGACGCTACTTGGGTAGTCTTGCAACCGTTACAATTACAGACATATTTATGCTACCAGACCTTCATTCTAATAATTAGAATGCTAAAATTAAACTAGAAAATAACTATTTTTAGAAATCATAGAACTAATTAGAGCGTATTAAAACAGTATGTTACACTTGGTCATTAAAAAAAAGCCTCTAAATCAAATAAGCACTATAAATATCATTAACACAATTATGAGCTTTTTTGTCATCTTTTCAGTACTGACTAAACGACTCACATATTTACAAAATTAGTTTTATAATAAGATCATTTAATTAGTAAACTTAAACTTTGTTAAATAGTTGTCATGTGTAAGCAAGTACTCGACTATATTATTTATAATGTAAATTCATAAAGATTTTGTTAGGTAAACAATTTTATAAAGCATAATTTTAATCTAAAGCAAGTTTGAAAATCTAAATTCATAATTAAATATTATCATTAAGATGTTAGTTTCCATGGGTTCAAACTATCAAGGTTACGGTTTAAACATGACGTTGTACGTCAAACAGATGATTGTCTCAACAAATGAAAATTACTTACCGACCTTGAACTCAGGGCATGGCTGCTTACAAACCAATTAGCAAACAAGCTCGACCCACATGTGGACTTCCAACATGGAACAAACACGTGAAAAAAGCAGTTGTCTACATTGTTATAACAACGCCTCGTAAACTAGAACCATAAAGATGAAGGATGAATTCCTTGTAAGTTTCCAATGCGTAAACGTTTTATACGCAAATAAATTAACTTCTTCTTATAACCATTAATCAGTTCTTAAGTGATGTTTCTGAAGTAAAAGAAAGCTTCTATGTCAAAAATTGAGGAACGCAATAAATTAACGGTTTCGTACAACCATTAATGCTTCAGTTTTTTAGTGTTGCGCTAAGGAAAACCAAGGAAAAATTAGTTTGAATTATTCAAAATAGAAATTACAAACCATGATGAGCTTCTAAACCTACAGATTGATGGATTGCTTGAGAATAAATTACAACTGGCAAGTCACCCTTTGATATCAATTTTCCCATGTTGACGTTAGAATGATAAAGGGCCGACTGAGTCGACTCGACACCAACAACGACCTCAACAACCAGGTGCGCAAATTTACGCTATTTGATATTACCTTGAAGATACTTTATGGAAATTCTGAGTAGCTTATTCGAGTTTTAGCATGGTTTTAAAATACAAACTAGAACATTTATAACTATGCACTTTATTTACTAGATAATTAGAATAAAGGACAATAATTGGGGTGTTTCGATTTTATGATACCTTCTTTTAATTTTGTATTAGTTGTAGATGTACGATTCATATTGAATTATAAAAGTAAATTTAAAATTTTTGTAACACAACACATAATTTTTATGCGTTATTTTAGAAGAGGGAAAACAAACTGTTACAAGCTTATTGACTTCGGTGCTAGTTGATGCTACCTATAAGCAACGAGTTGCCCGAGTGCAATTTCTTTAACAAATGTGGGGTGTGGGTAAAGGTGGGCGTCATCTAATCTTTAGAAAATTGCCGGCATTTTGTTTTTAAGATGATAGCTTTTAGATTCTTTAATTGGGTGCTACTTAGTGCTAGGTCGGAGTGTTAGGTTTTACAGCAAATCAGAGCAAGGTAAGGAGGGTAGCGTCAAATTGTCTGAAACGACTTTTTTGCTACCTTTCAGACTTGGTTGTTACCTGGTGCTAGCTATTAGCAATCAGACGCCCGAGTTTCAGTTTTTTTGAACAATGGAGGGGGTCTAATCTTTGAAAAATTGCTGCCATTTTGTTTTTGAGGTGCAAGCTTTCTTAGTTGAATTAGCTGGTGATAGGTCTGAGCTACCTAGTGCTGGTGGAGCAAATCCGACCGACGGTGGGAGGGGTGTGTGTGTCTCCATAAAATAGGCCATATTTCTGAAACGGTTTTGGTGCCTGCCTTCAGATGTGATTGCTAATTGTGGTGGGGTTTGGACATGAATCATTTAAAATTTCTTTTTGCACTTCTATTGCACCCAAACTGAATGTTATAGTTAAATTTAGCAACGTAAAAGATAAGAATACAAGCAATTTAAATTAATACATATTAAGTAAATGAATTTTATCAAGCATATTCAATTACTAAATATTTCACAACTTAATGAGCTCGGTATTAATCAGTTAGTTGATACTTAACAACGCAAATAGTTATTTATTTTTGATGCTCAAATTTTAATTTTAGGACTCATCAAACCACAATTTGAGAGCAATAAAAAAGTAAAAAAGAATTTCTTTATCTCTGTGTGCCTATTGCCGGCAGTGCGTGAAGCTGGCACCAGCCAAATTAAATTGTTTATAACTTTTATGTTTGGAATGTTAGAGGCTTAAATATTTTGGTGTATTGTAAGACATTATGGACGCACTAAAATAATAAAATGGACTTGCGTAGGAACGTATTTCAATTAACTAGATGCCGAGTCTGAAGTTTGCACCAACCTACCTAATTTGTTAATAACTTTTTTATTTCTGGTGTTAAAAATTTCTGTTTTTGGTGCATCAAGGCGCATTTTTAAGTGCCAAAAGGATGAACAAGATTTTAAAAATTTAGTACTAAAATTAGCTTAGTATTGTAGGTGGGTGTCACCAACTAACTTAATTTATTAAATTCTTCCATCATTAACATTACAGTTTTTCGTTAAGGCGCATTTGAGCGCACCTAAATACTGGTGTTTCAAAATTTTACGCTTTTGATGTGTTGGTGTTGCAAAATTGAATATTAAACAGAACCTAAGGTGTTCGGTTAGTGGAAAAGAAAATTTGAACAACTTGAATCGTATTTTTTTCTGTAACTACAGAAATGCAGTGTTCTTACAAATAACCTAATAATAAGGAAAGACCCAGTTCAGAGAATAGTTTTACACTCGGTATATTTCCGTTTTGTACGACTAGACGTATTTATTCAATAAATAAAAGTAGGAGCCTCATTTAAAGCCATGAAATTGGTATTTACTTCCGGTATAGATAAATGAAAACAGCCTGCAAATATTTTAACCAAAAAAAATATGGTGACCCAAAGTTTACTCAATAAAGTGCTAATAATATGTTATAAATAGATTATAGTTCATGGAACTCCAAAAGTGCGTTTATTATATCAAACAATACACTGATTATAAACTTCAAAATAATAAGCGCACAATACATCTTTGAACTACAATGGCGTATTTATTTAATTTGATCCAATTTATATTTTCTGCTTAAACACAATCGCAATTTTAAGATGCAAGTTTGTCAGCAAATGCTATCACAATGCCTAAAAATGCTGGCTCCGCGAATAGTAAATAAATTCCAGTAAATTAAGAACCTCAATAACACGTCACAGCAAAACTAGAAGATGACACCAAAAAGACTCCATTTTAAAGCCAATGCAAATATTCAATATAGTGGAAATCACGAATTCACATCATAGGATGCTGAATTGAAAACAGACATACTTTTCAATGATCTATCGGAGTATACTTAATTTATAAGATTTGAAAGTATGTCATTTTTAATTCACAAAATCTACGACATGAATTCATTCTTTCATGATATATCTTGAATATTTGTATCGACATTAGAATGATGTTAAATGAAATATAAGTATCCAACTGTTTTAAACTTTTTACTTTATTTGTAATACTTCAATAATTTACAAAGTAAACATACAACGATCGTTAGAAACATAAATACACAAAACATTTCTCATTTAAAGACTTAAAGCGGGTATTAGGTGTATAACTAAAAATTTAATTGTACTTAAGTTTTATGACTATATTTATTATTTAATTGATCAACGTATGAACTATTGGTAATGATACACAACCTTCACAATCCTCAATTGCAAAAACAATACACTTTGCAATAAGGTTCTTTATGTCCCACAAATAAAATTTTTTTGATAATTGCTCTACAATATAAATATGTAGGTCTTCAGAATCAATAGGGTATAAATACAAACTATTATACAATTCAAATTGTTTCCCAAAATCAGAATTTCACCATCCCCATGCAATAATTTCCTCATTATCCCCAAACAGACGCAATGCATATAGTCAATAGGAACACGTGATACTAATCCAATTTCTAGTTTCACTAAAGGGGACATACCAATATAATGAGTTTCATCTGTTTGTAATAAAAATGATTGATCTGTTCTTTTTGGAGCTGATATTCCTTGCATTATTACTCTTCCATTAATATATTCGCCCGACTCTGTACATTTTTCACAGGACGAATAACCACTATGTGTTTTAATGTGTTTTATAAAGGCACGCGCTGAAGCATCACATATAAAACTATGAACATTTATGGTGTATGTTCTGTTATTAAATGTAAATCCTTCTTTTAATAACGTAGATAGCTCATTAACAAAATCATCTAAAAACAATGATATTGGTGTTGGTTTAGACTGTCCACAAAAAATTCCAATAACAAATGGTCCGCTATTAATATTCTTAACAAGCCCTAAAATTGGCCAAAATTGCATGTTAGAACTGTGAAACAAGGGTAAACCATCAATGTTAAAGCTAATATGAATAACTGTATCGCACAATAAATAGTTTGAATGGTGTGACATAACAATCGTCAAAGAATTCCCTTAGCCAAAATGACAATATTCACCATTTTCTATGTTTTTTGGTGTTAATAGGAGTTTGTAATAATGTTCTGCTATTTAATGGTAACTGTGATTGAATTGGAGCTAAAATATGCAATATGCCTGTTAAAGCAGAATGCGAAATTGTGTATTTGGTTGCCCAATGTCGTAATTCTTCCCGTAAATCAATATTATTTTTTGATATTACCGAATCTGCAAAGCACGTAGACTGATTTTGGGAATCAATACTATAATTGTATTCAATTTCTGAAAAGTGTCCCAACAAATTATCTGATGGAGAATGAATGTTTAAAATCTCATGATTAACAGAATTAAAGCTTATGGTAGAGCTATTACCTTCTGTACAAGATTGTGTAGGGGCCACAAATTTGTGATTATTACTAATACAACCGTTTACTTTTCACCTTGGAAAAACCCTCAAAAAATTATAACACGTATTGGAAAAAATAAGAAGTACATGTAAATTCAAAAACACTAAAATTTTACATTCTTAAAAATGAGAATGTAACTGCCGCAATAAACACTAATGAAAAACTAAAGTATCTTTCTAAAAATAAGAGAAACCTAACAATCTCAGACTGCATTGTTAATATTGTGCACTTGTAGATATTTTGCAAATTTTTAGGCGTTGCGGTGCGTGCTTCAACCAAACTTTAATGATATCTTCTATATTCTTTTCATGAGAACCAGGTGAAGCTATCTTTACAGCAGCTGGAAGAATATCATGTAATTATTACAACTCATACATTTATGGAATTGCCTACTAACAATAACTTTTTTTAAATTCAAATCGGTGAAGGGTTTCTTATTATGCCTTTTTCCATAGAAGCTATAATTACTAGCAACACCATCTTTCATTATCGTTGTAAGGATTCTATTGATCTTGGTAGTTAAATCTCGACCTCCCAAGGTGGATAAATATGAGCTCTATAATAAAGATATAATTGCGGTTTGTTTGGAGCTCCGTAATAAATTCTTACCAAAGCAGAAAAATTATCGATATTTGAAAGATATTTTCAAGGGTGACTATGCTCTCACTATCAGAAAGTGGTAATTTGGCTGAAATATTCTCTGGAATTTGACATAGAATGCCAGTAGGATTTTGTTTGTTCAGTAAATCAAAAAAATTTTTATTTTATTCTTTAATTTCATACAGGGTTTGAAAAAGCTTCTTCTGAAAGACTGAAAAACAATAACGTAAATATAATTTTTTCAAATATATACTGCACTGCATATACCTATTTCAGATGAAGTACCTTCTGAATGAACATCTATAACTGACGTCGAATGAGTAGAGCATTCAGATAACTGTACAATTTTGCCAAATTGGGTGGACTGATCACCTATACATATAATGATTTTTTAAAATAATTAACAAGCAGAGGGTTGTGGGTAATACACGAAATTTAATAGTTATTTACATTGCAAACTGCAATAGTACACTTTCAGTTGCGAGGTGTTTTTAAACGGCCGAGGCAAAGCGTAAACAAAGCAGAGGCCATTTGAAAATTCAGAGCACCTGACAGGGCTTTCTCAACATGTAATGTATTAAACTTTCTTGCCTCGACGTTTACATCATAAAAAAATTGTAATGAAATTAATTGAGTCTAGTGATTATAATAAAAGTGCTATATAAGATGGATTGTTATCAATGTTACCTGGGTAATAATACTGTTTTATTTAAAAGAAAACATAGACAACTCAGCATAAAACTTTAAGTAACTTCTTTCGATACAAGACAGTTGTCACTTTCAGACTTCAAATAAAAGTAAAACTAATTTCTGAGAAAATAATAAAGACAGAACCTAAAATAGGTTCAATGAAATGCATATTCACAAAAAAGACACATTAGGAAAGATTAACTATTATCACCATAACTAGCACCACTTGTATGAAAAACACTTTTAATAACTCCGTAATTCTTCCGTATAGTAAATGGAGGGCTGTGCTTTTTATACAATTTTGTTAAATATTTAACCGCAAATAATAAACAAATTTAAAGAAAATATATTTAAGCTGTGCAGTTGGTTACTTATGTTAACTTCAAAATGTAGAAATATCTCAACTTTGTATTAAATTTTTTAACTGTCCTAATCATATACATAAACATTCTTTTGTTATTGGTTTTATTATAAAACGAAAAACACTCAATACTTCACTGAAGATTTTTTTCACCGCACATTTTACATTCGACGGGTTATCCGTTGGGTTTAAATATTTAGACAAACAATAAACGTTTAATAGTGAATAAAAGTTTAAACAGCACAGCCCTAGTTTAAATACTATAAATGTAGTTCATTACTTTATATAACCAACCTGCTCTGATTTAATTAATTTTTATGCTTGGAGGACGTTCAAAATGGGACTCATATCTTCATCGCTGCTATCAGACAATAATCGACGATGTCGTTCTCGCTTCCGTTTAGCAGGCACGTTAGTGTCAGTGTCGCTCTGAAGATCCGAAGTAACTTCAACCTGTTTAATTTTTGCCCGTGCTTTCTCATAATCATCTACAACATATGGGTGTTAAATGAATTATAATTTATACGTTACACACACTTACCACATTCAAAAAAGCATCGTGTTATTGGATGAATAGTCCAAGTATCATCGGCTGCGCTATGACTACGTAATGCTTTGTCGTAATGCGTTTGTAGCTTATAAGAGGGCCACAGCACCTCTTTTTTAAAGGGTGTCAGCCAATGCTTACTAACTATTGCAATACTTCCGCTTTGATCACTGTTACCATCATCGAATTGAACACCTATGAAAGCCATTTTTAAAGAGCTGAAATAACATTACAATAATCACAAAAATATCATTATTATTACAAAGCAGTGATAAGTACTTATAGGTATAATAGCAACATTGTTTACGTTACTGTAAGAATGGAAAGTAAGGTTATATTATAATGTAATGTGGATATAAAATTCTTGGAGGTATACCTATGTACACTTATGTGTAAAATTACTAAAATTTATTATAAAAAATTGAATATTCAAAATAATACAAAGCGTATTAGCCACCTTAATGCTTCTTTATACGTGTAATTATTAAACTGCAGGTAACAATGAATTTACTTATACCTGTGAAAAAAGTAAATAATTTCCATAATATTATTGTAACAATAGGTATTTATAATTGAAAAAGGATTACAAAGAGCTTATATGTTAGCTGCAGAATAACATTTACTGTTGAGGTAGGTATACTTTCCGCACTTTTATTGAAATTAAAAACCTTTAAACCTACACTAAATGAGCCAGCTTGTATATATTAATAATTATAAAATGTGACAAACACAACAAGTAAAATTTTAATTTATACATACCTATATAAACAGTAACTATTTTTGTCGATAAACTGATGAACACGAACTACAAGAAAATTAATATGGATGCCATTATAAGCATCGAAATTCACAATCGTTCGTTAACGTAGATTAATAGGGAAGGGCAGAGGTCGCTCGTTCGTCGCTGCTCGCGCTTTTGCTATTCGTTAATTCTAAAAGTCATGCGCATACAAGTATGCAGAGGATCAACTGGATAAAAGCCCTGGTAAATTTCAATTGAATTATTGACAATACCCTTATGAGACTGTAATTCATGGGCCTTAAAGCAGATTTGCACATGTATTATTGAATGGTTTTTTCTTATTTTGAATAAAAGTCAAAACTTCTAGCAATAGATTATTTCCATAATTGAGAATTTCAAAAACAATTTGTTATCACCACTTTTGACGTCAATATGACGTATTTATTTGACGTCTTAAATACGTCATAAAAAACAGGTCATTTTGACGTCGCTTTTTTGTCAACTGACGAAACATGACTAAATATCATCTGTATTCGACGTCAAAATGACGTCATCCTGCTGGCTGGGGAAGCAATTAACTTAATACTATCATCATCAAAATTTAAACCTTTTAATTTGTTAACTAAAAGTGCATGATCAACACTATCGAAAGCCTTAGTCAAATCACAGAATTTAACGGCAAGATAACTACTCTCCTCAAAAACATCTGAAATTTTATTTACTAATATGACTAATGCATCACTAGTAGATAATTTTTTTCAGAAGCCGAATTGCTCAGCAATTTCAAGATAATAAGTAAATTGAGTATTTAATATACATTCCAAAACTTTCGAAAAAGTGGGTAAAAGAGAAATAGAACGATAGTTCTTAATATCATCAAACATACCCTTTTTATGAACAGGGATCACTTTTGCTTGTTTCAGAATATCAGGGAAAACTGCTTTCTTTATGCAAATATTAAATAATTTGGTTAGCCGAATAAGAATACTGTTAGTAACTGATTTAACTAAAGAGATGTTAATATTAAACAAATCCTTTGACCGAAAATTCCTCATCGCTAAGGTAACATCTCGTACGTAGATGAAAGAAACTTCTTCAAAATAGAAAGAGGGTACCAAACCAGAGAAACAATGTGTATAAGTAGTTATGGTACTGGTGTTAGTATTCGATAAATTGGATAAGATTTCTGCAAGAGAATCAATAAAAGAATGGTTAAAGTCATCAGCTGAGAAATGAGTGTTCATACCATTGGTTCTGTTTTTAGAACCTTTGAAATTATTGATCAAATCCCATTTTCCTTTATTATTATTATTAGCTCTAAGAATGTAGTTGTCATAGGCATTAATTTTAGCATTTTTGAGTGCATGACGATAAGCATATTTTAATTTATTAACATGCAGTTTGAGTTCTACACTAGGAAAAGCAGCATAGAATTCAACCTGAAGTACGTAATTATCACGCATCTTTCGTAGGTCATCCGTAAACCAATTTACAACTTTTTTGGAACTGTTATTCAATATCCTTAAGTACTTGATAGGAAAACACAGATCAGCTGCAAAAGCAATTATAGAAATAAAGTTAGTAAATTTGTCATTAATGGACAGACTATTATCATCAATAAAGTTCCAGTTAACTAGTTGGAGATGATTAAAAAATTTATATTTCCCATATATTGTATAAGGTCGATAAGATTTATGATGATTAACAACTTTAAAATTATCGTTAAGATTTAATTGAGTGGCAAGGCCAAGATGATCAGACAAGCCAGTCTTAACCACTCTACAAGAGAGATATGGAATATTGGTAAAGATTGTATCAAGACAATGAGAAAGACGAGTAGCTGTTTTATTAACAATGTACATGCCAAAGGAAACAAAAAAATCAATCAGTGTTACAGCTGCTTTCTCAGTAGATTCAAAATGAACATTAAAATCACCACAGACCAAGAGGTGAGACCTAAAAGGCAAACCAAGGTGCTTGAATACTCTGTGAAGCGTTTCACAAAATATGTCAATTGATCTCTTATTAGGGGATCTATAAATAGTAATAATAGTAAGATCGATACGATTAAAATGTATTGCACATAATTCAGCATGTAACTCAATTGAGTATTTATTGATTGACTCCAACACATTAGGAGTGGCGTAAAATTTCTCATCTACAAAAATAGTCACTCCTCACCAAGAAAATTTAGATCTGACAAAGCTAGGGATAGGTACCAAATTATTAATTTTAACAAATTGTAGAGCATCATTCTTTATATTCACTTCAGTTAAACATAACACGTCACATTTAATTTTATTAGAGATAAAAAATGCTTCCATGTCATTAATTTTATTGCTTAATGATTGAATATTCAAACAAAAAATATTCAAGGTTGAGACCCCTGGAGATTTATGAAACTTATCCTCATGTATTTTATTAAAAACTGATTTGTCATAGTTTATTGAAAACCCCTACTCTGAGCCTGATTACTTTTGAACCTAAATGGTTTGGCGATAACATGATTACCCCATAAGTTATTTGACAATATTTTACTTACATGTAAATTATTTACACCAATTTTAAAAGACATAATTGTTAAATTTGGTAGTTAATTCAACACAAGATGAAGCTTCAATGCTGTTTTTGGTAAGAAATCCCAAGATATCTTTACTAAATTTAGGATGTACTCTAGATACAAAAATAAATCTGGATTTTTCAACTCCTTGAATGTCCGAGTCTGCATTATTAGCGTAAATTAGTAAGTTCTTATTATTTTTATTGAGGTTAGAATTTAAAGAGGTGTTCTTAGAAGTGGGCTTATTTCAGTTAGCAAGTCTCAATTTATTAACAGGAGCCACAGAACAAAGTGGTTTTTCCAAATTAGGCAATGGGGCAGAATCCTGAGTGTCAAAATTAATAATTGTGTTCATAAGTTGCCCTTGAACTTTTGCTAATTCAGGTAATGCAGTCAACAATTCACCATTGTTATTGACAACAACAGCTGTTTTGGCAGAATATAAGTCACCCACATGTTTGTTTATTATGTTTATTTTGCTTTTTAAATTTATCTATTCGAACTGTCATATTTGACAATTCGTCATTGCAAGTAGCTTTAGCGACGGCAACCGTATTAGTTGAATATGACACATCCATTTGCTTACTGTGTTTAAGATCAGAGTCAAAGAGTATTGAACTTGAACTTTCACTTGCACGAGATCTACGCGGCGCACATGTATTCGAAACCGGTTGATCATAGTTTAGCTGAGCATTAAATGAATCGTTCTGTAATTGTAGTATAACAATTTTCTCCTTTAAAAGTGCAGCGTTTTCGTGCAGTAAACAAATTTCATTGCGAAGTGAAGATATCAGTGGCCTTTGAATATCACAAACCATATTAGGAGCCGAATTTTCATTGGCATCTGGAATGGCGGAAAAAGCCGAAATAGGATCGATTATATTAATACAACAATTAACATTGGATTCATCAACAAAATGCAGCTTCTTGTGCTCAGCACAACTTCTGTGGAAAACTGCTTTGCACATTTTGCATAAAACACATTTAGAGCCACCGGAAGCTCCTCTAAAGCACACTTTACAAATAATTTTATTGGAGTCATCAACACGCAACCCGTCTTTGTCGCCCATCTTGTAGATTGCATTTCGTATCCACCGTTTGTTATACCGTACATGTAATAGTTTTGAGACCTAAAATTAATATTATTGTTTGGTTTAGGAAACACTTTTAAAATATTTAAATTCTTTGGATTAAGGAATACCTACATTGATCAAAAAATTTGACATTGACAAATGCCGGAGGAACGAACAATCATGACTTTATGCGAAGTTGACGACTATTCGCTATGTTGAAATTTAAAGCTTACGAAGTATTTAAATCCTCTTTTTTCTGATACTATACATAGATGAGAAATTTATGCGGTATGATCTTTTCTTGTAGTTTACACTAATTCCAGAAACGAGTCAGGTTGCCCCCCCCCCAGTTTTCAAATTTCTCGTAGTCCATTGAATTATGCTGATTCTATGCTCAATAATGCCGATGTTTTTCAATTGTGCACATGTGCTTATAACAAAAAAAATGAAAACATCCGAGGGAACAGGTCGACGGCTAGCCCCTGCTTTTTGAGTTTTCCATTTTTCTTAGTCCGTTGAATTGTGCTCGTTTTGTGATTAATTGCGAGGGTGTTGGTTTTATTTGTACTTATTTGGACAAGACAAAAAAATTAAAGAGATGGTTGCTTTTAATTTTAGAACAAGAATGGCGGTGCATCATTCTGCAATATAAAATCGTGACTGTTTGGTTTTACGAGAAAACTAATAATGATAATAATAAAATAATAATGATAATGAAAATAATAGTAATAATAATAATGATGATGATGATAACAATAATAATAATCATAACGTCTTTATTTGATAAATATAATAGAAATTTTCTTATGTAGGGCAATACAAAATATGTGGGGATTACAAGAGTAGTACATAGCACAGAAAAAAGAAAGATATAAAATATGCTAGGTAGTGCCCTAGAAAGAGGGAAAGTTTAGCTACAAGCTATTGTTGAACTTAACATCTTCCATGGACAAGCGTCTATATAGCATATGTGTTCATGATCACATAATACTATTCAACAATAAAATATCAAAGGTAAGATTAATAAAGCGTAATAAGCAAATGTCACAGTAATTATTAAGTGAAAGGAAGATGAAACTAAATATGAATCTACCGATGTAGTAGGTGTACTAACGTAGATTTAAATTATAATAAACGAATAAAGCGATGATCAAATGATTAAATAACTTAGCAGCGTTGTAGGTGATACATTTTCAAAACTAAGCAGTTTATGTTGAAATACCGCAAATAAACATTTGCTTCTCACATTCACCAGGTGCAGCAATGACCTATCAACCAGTTTACTTTTAAGTATGTTTGACGTTGGTACTGATAACAACTTAAAAATGAAACAACCGAGATGTAGCGCCTTATGGTCTTTCATCCATAGCTACTTCAGTGTCTGAATTTAGCTGAAGTATGGTTAAACTTCCTTAGACCGACCACAAAACGGTATCACGCATTTTGTAGTATTTAAATTCGAGTATTGGCAGCCCTGTCAATAAAGGACCCGTAAACCGGGTCACAGAATTGATCCGGGATAATACTAACGATTCGACTACAGTCTTTTTTGGAATATCAAATACACGAGCCATATAGTATTTGCAGAGAAGAATAAGCTTTATATAATATGGACCCTACATGGGACTTGAACTTAAGATCTTTGTTAAAAATGATACCAAGAATTCTAGCTAACTTTACAAGTGGTAAATGAAGACCACTCATGCATGCAACTAAATTGAAGGTGACCAGTTCGTATTCACCTTTTCTACAAAACATAATTTAATAGTAAGTTAAGTGTAACTGAATTTTCGCTAATGTGATTTAGGCGTGTCTTGTCAGCATAAGTTTGAATTGAAAGCTCATGCAGCATGAAGCTCACAGTTCATAGAAATTCTCAGTACGGCTCGGAATTTATTCAACTATTAACCATGTCATGCACTCCCCCTCGAATGTTTTGCTTTTTTTCGCTATGAACAAATGAATACAATTGAACAAACACCGGTACAATTGAGCACAAAATAAGCGCAATTCATTGGACTAAGAAAAAATTATAACTCAACAAACCGATGATAGGTGTCAATTTGGCGTCGGACATATTGTCATTGCTACCGCACAATTGAAACAATCATTGGCACAACTGAGCACAAAACAAGCACAATTCAATGGACTAACATAAATAGAAGAACTCATAAAAGCGGGTACTAACCGTCACCTTCCCCCAAATGTTTTCAATTTTTCCCCTCTCTCTCCCACCTCACTTGGCAGCCACAGGCTGCTTACCTCCCTTCACAACCACTGAAGGTCGGAGAAATAGGGTATATAACTGTAAAACAATAGCAGGTGACCAAACTGCATCTAACAAGAAAGAACAGCGCCTATGAGGAAAGACAACAAACATCCCAGCTAACATGCTGACCTTATTTTACGTCATTTTTTGATCATGAATTACGTCATTTTAACCTAGAAAATGACGTAATATTGACGTCGCCACGACGTCAATATGTCGCGGCACAATGACGTCATTTTATTACGTTATTTTGACGTCATTTCTTAGACGTGAATAAAACGTCACTAAATCACCTCAACATAATTTAGAATTATGTACATTAATTTTTAGAGTTGATAGTACAATAAAAATCAATAGGTATAGTCAAAATCAAAAAAGAATGCATTCACGTCATAGGTTTCTGCATACAAAACCGACATGATCTATCGGAGTATGCGTATAGTGCATAAGATTTGAAAGTATGCGAGTTTTTAATTCAGAAACTTACAACGTGAATGCATTCTTTTGCAATTTCGACTGAACCTTTAGTTTTGATTGCATTGTAGCTCTAAAAATTAATGTACATATTTCAGAATTACATTTAATAGAACACAGATCAGTAGAAAGGGTAACATCTGCACTAGTTTTCAGAATCAAAAAACACGAAATGAAAGAATCAGGTATTTTAAACCTTTATTGTTATATTGAGTGGGTAACAAAGTTCACGGCATTAAAGTATGGGTTTTCCATAAATTTCTTAATCACTAAAAAATCAGAATTCATTTTTATTTGTTTTCAACTGCAAACAAATCAATTCTTACAAAAAAATAAATGTAATCGCTAATACACAAAAAGTATTTAATTTAGATTTAAAATACAATAATTATTTTCAAATACTATTGTACCTATTGGCACGCCCTTAAATAGTATATTTCATAAAAAACAAAAATTTAATTATACCCACACTGTTTAGGTATACATCTATATTGCTACTACAAAATACTACCCAAAACAACCTAAAATAGTAATTTGAACAAACATCAATTAATTATACACGTTCATATCAGTCAGTATTGTTTATTTTATGCTCTGATAATTATATCTAAATAATTAAGTATTGCTACAATAGTCAATGTAATCAAATGATATCATATAAGTGCACCTAGTGAGAATGCAGCATTATAAATTTTTGCACCAATGTGTTATTTCACAAGTTGTGAAGTTATAGTCACAATATCAATGCAGCATATGTTCAATTTGCAATGTATTTTCTGCAACTTTGGCATAATATATTATCTTGAACATTGCATCGTTATTGCAACTGTAATGTACAACATACTGATATAAATATTTCAAATTCTACATTATATTTTTCATGTTTCCATAATTTAATATCCTTTAAAGAATGTTAATCAAGGCTAATATTTAATGTTTAGGCAATACTGCGAATAAATTTTCTACATATTAAGATGTGAGAATTCAAATGGCCACAGTGATGCTGAGCGATTGAATATTGCATTCCAATCAGCACCATGTTATGCTATACGTAGGCTACTGTTAGAAATGTTTTACTACTAAGAAAAAATTAATAATGCAACATTCGTAAGCCGTTACATTATTTTTTCTTAGTAGTAAAACGTTTCTAACAGTAGCCTATCTTCAATACAATTTTTTGTACATGTACCCGGTGCAAAATATTAAATGCTGTGTTGATGTGAGCATGTAGCTCGAGTGACTGCACAGATGCAATAGACAATAACAGAATCATCTGGATCTGTCTGTATCCACAACCCGATGTTTACATCATTTAACCCCAGAATACAACATACCAGAAAGTGACACTCTCAATTTAGAATTTTTGTATGGCCATGTTCCTGATGGTCATTTACTTTTGCTATATGTATATCTAAAAATAATTTTGGGGTTATATCAACTGTATGTAATTTATGAATAAAATAAAAAAATTAGAAGATGGTACAATGCAAAATGTGTTGTGTTTTAGAATAATTGGGATTACATTTACAAAGTTGAAATTCAAACTTCACATCAAAATAACCACCAAGAATATGATGATAGTCTCCCGAGGTCACCCAGTGTTGAACATGAACATCAAACGCATCGACCGAGAGTGTCACTTCTGGTATGTGCTATTCTGAGATTTAACAATAATACCACATAGTTTCTATAATAACCAAATTGATAAAAAATATTATTGGTTTGAATTTTGGTTTATAAAGTATGAATAATTGGTATGGATATCCAGAAATCTTGATATTGTACAACTATGCATTTTGCCATAATGAGTTTAACATTCACTAAATCAAATTCAATTGATAAATTCCTCATAACGTAAATTGATAGTTCTTTGGAATCCATTGGATACAAATACAAAGAATCATATGAACAAAACTGTTTGCCTAAAATCATAATTTCGTTATCGGCATTTATGAGAATATTCTGAATCTGAACAACTCTACCATCTCCACACATACAATAACAGTCTGCTTTAGATCTTATGTTAGTTTTAAATAAAAATTCTTTATATATCAGTGTTTCAAACTGCTTGTATCTTCTATTATCGTTTGGTAGGGGTCCTAAATTATGTGAATGGGTTGGCAAAATACTTTGAACACTAGTTTTAACAATGAATGAATTAGCTTCAGCTAACCTACGATGTATTAGTTGCAGTGGATTTTTTGTTGATTTTATCATACGTTTTAGTTGTCCCAAGTAATTTTCATATGGAAAAGTTGAGATTGTATCTAAGCAGGTACCATATATTTCTACATCAGATGCTAAATGCAATAAAACATGGATGTTATACACATAATATTCAATTCCATAATTTTTTTTGCAATGCTGTACAAATGCACGTAATATTGTATCAGCTTTAGCACATCCAAAACTAGAAATATGCTTATTTGACACCAACAAGATAATACCACAATGCAACAACAAAAAATGTTCATAAACAGCTATGTCGATTAAATCTTTAATTACCCAAGAAGCCAAATAAAGCAAAAATGTTCGAAACTATGTGGCTTTCCAACGTTGCAACTCAGATATTGCTCTAGGTTTTCTATTGAATTCCGCTGGAATGTGATCCTTTGCTAAAAGTAAACGTTCTGATATGAGTTGTACCATTCGGCTACATAATTTAATTGGTGGACGACCACCTATCCATGAATTCAAAAGCTTTCGCATTACACCTAAACAAACACAGTGCATATAATCAATAAGCACTTGTGTCACTAATCCAACAGAAAGTTTCAATAATGGCGATATACCTATATGGTGAGTTTCATCAGTTTGCAATAAAAATGATTCATCAGTTCTTTTATGGGCAGAAATCCCTTGCATTATCACCCTACCATTAACATATTCACCGTATTCAGTACACTTGTCACAGGCAGAATATCCGCCGTGTGATTTTGTCTGTTTTATAAATGCACGTGCCGGTGCATCACATAGAAAACTATGAATTTTTATAAAGTAAGTTTCTTTATTAAAAATAAAACCATTTTTCAACAAATTGAAAAGTTCATTTACGAAGTCATTTAAATATAAAGATAGAGGTGCGGGTTTCGAACTGCCACAAAAATTCCAATAACAAATGGAGCACTGTCTACGTTTTTAACAAGACCTAATATTGGCCAAAACTGCGTATTACTGCTATTGAACAAAGGTAAACCATCAATATTAAAACTGATTTCAAGTGTATTGTTTGGAATATCTTTATAATGGTTCAAAAAAGTGTTTAGAAAATTAACTAATTTGCAATGCCAATAATTCCCATTTTGTAATTGTCTTGTAACAGTATTAATAGGAGTGTGTAACAGTGTTCTACTGTCTACAGGTCACTCTGTATGAATCGGAGATACAATTTTTAATAAATCAGTAACAGCAGAACGTGAAACGTTGTACGTTACTGCCCAATCTCTTAATTGAGACTGTAAATTTAAATGATCAGTAACAGCTAATAATGGATTACTGCCTGAACAACTTTGTGGTATACCACTATCGTCAGAGTAAGAAAATATTCTGAGGTAGTTTCATGTAAATGATCTACGTGAGAAATGTTTGTGTGTGAAACATTAGAAAGCATATGAGAAAAGGGTTTTATGGGTACACTTCTATTGTCCACTGCATCTGGCGATATTACAGAATTACTACAAGTTACTGCATCAGATTCACAGCAAGCTTGCTCACTTATTTCATCGAGTGTGTTATTAACTGAATCTAAAATTCCTCGCTGCATTTGCCTTTTACCAACAGAATTTCGAAGGTTATATTTTATTTTAAGCATATTTGCATATTTAAAAATTCATCAATAAAAAAATATTTTGATAGAAAACAACTAACTTATTATCTACCAACCGGTTTGTTGGAAACTTCAAACAGCATAGGCATGCAAAGTTACTAATTAAATCTAACAGGTATGTATAATGTAATAAAAGTAAATCACCGTTCCCATTATTGTGCAAGTCTTCATTTTTGAGATTGCTTTAAATGCTGTGGTTCATGTTTAAGCCATATTTTCATCGCAGCTTCAATATTTTTTTCAAACGCATCGGGTGATCTGTTCTTGATAGCATCTACAAAACTAATGCATATAAACAGCATTAAAAAATTTTCCTAACCAACAATAACTTTCTTCAACAGCAATTCACCGAATGGCTGCTTCTCTGAACGCTTTCCATAAAAGCTGTAGTTGCATGCGATAGCATCAGTTATTAAAGTTTTGAGAGCAATATTGACTCTTGTAACCAATCACGTCCACCCAAGGAACTCACATGCGAACTCTAAAACAAATAAATTCACTACACATTTCTAACAATATACTAATTAGAGACAAAATAAGGACTTAAATGGCTAAACTAAATGTTGTATTGGTATAACATTTCAGAATGGTTATTAATTTTAATAGAACGATATTTAGCAAATAACATACATGATTGAAGTTTTAAAATAACCTTTGTACATTATTTGTTATATCACCATATCGACTGTATAAAAATACATTCGTTTCGCTACACCAAAATATTTTTATTAAGAATAGTTCGTTAAATAAAAATAAAGCAACATTACTTTATTCGCCAAGCAATACATAACATTATTGAAATCACTCTTAACAGCCACCTACCATAATATAATCACAAACCAATAAATGAAAGTTATCAATATCACTTTTCAGTATGATGTGATGGAAATAACATATTATTACATTAATGAGTTTTTAACAGTTACTGTAATGTGAAATACCTATGATGATTTTTACTTCGCAGCTTTAAAATTTGTGTATTGGTTTCAATTTTACAAGTGTCAGGTTCAAATATCTTGATAGGAAAGTAAGAGTCAACATTATGTGATTCCAGCAGGACTACAATTGACTGATGTTAGTTTATTATTTATTGTTTCATAAGTTCTGCTCGCCATATTCCAACAAATAAAATATACTCTAATAATTTTTTCTCCTTGCATAACGTATCTAACTAAACCGTGATTTTATTTTAAAATTAACTGTTACTTGTTAGGTGTTATAATAAAAAAATCTAAATGCCTAAAATATGGTGTGTCGGAACACTCCAAAACAAACTAATAAAATTTAAATTTGACTGGTCTTCAATTGAAAAAAATGACCTGCTACTTACATAAAGATATTCAAATCATCTACTTACGAATATTGCAAAGTTTTCTTTATTCTTCAAAAAATCTTCCAAGGCAATAATCTCGTTATAGTTCCGTATTGGTAATGCAACTGGCATATTTTGCGGCAAATGACCTCCATAAACAATAATTCCCTGTTGTGATGTATCCAGTTTATTAAGGATCAGTTTATTTTGCTCCTCAATTTTATGCAGAAGAGTAAATAATTTTCGGTGAAACGCTGTAATAAAACTGATACATAAGTAACTCTTTACTAAAGGCAAAAGTACCTTACCTGTATTATCTACACTGTCATGTTTTGTGTTAGTATTACTAGGTGATAAAACTGGAGGTGTACCTATACACAAATCCTTATTGGTATAAAAAGTTGAATCATCGAAACAGGTTCTGCTATTGGTTTGAGACTGACTATCATTAGAAACATCTGAAAATTATAAAGATTCAATTAGAAATTGGATAACAGCAAATTCATAGTAGTCTAAATTACAGCATGTGCTCCAAGTTTAAAACAATCTATGAGCAGGTGTTTATTTTAATTGAGTCAATTATTGCACAATCTAATAACATTAAACTTCTCTCTATAGTAGCATAGGGTCCAACCTCTAGAGCTTCACACACTTAAAAGGAAAACGCAGAAAATGTAGATGCACATCACTAACCTAAAGTTTGTGGTATACTGAATTTTAAAGGCGGTGGCCGCTGCAAAAGTGTTGATGTAACCTGCTTATGTGAACGACTGTTTTCAACATCGCTACTGCCATAGGATAAGCGACGTGGTTTTACACGCTTTCTCTTAGCTTGTGGTTCCTCCAACTCACTTTGTATGTCTGATGTAATTTCAGCCTGTTTAATTTTATATTGGGCCTTATCATAATCATCTAAAGAAATACACAATAACAAAAAACCATGTTAAGATTTCTACTTACCACATTCAAAAAAGCAGTGAACCATTGGATATAATTGCCAGGAATCTTCTGGTGCTATGTGACTTCGAACAGTTTTCTCAAATTGTATCCGCAGTTTAAAGGATGGCCAGAACACTTCCTTTTTTAAAGGTGTTAACCAAGCTCGGCTTACAAGTGCAACACTGTTACCATCACCACCTTCACTTGGAAATTCGACTCCTACGAACGCCATAGTGTTATATAGTATACAATATCTAAAAATGAGAATTTAAAAATGTGTTAACAAGGGAATATATATGTGAGGTTAGAGAAACACTGTGAAATATAATTACCTTGTAGGTTAGAAAAATATAATTGCCGCTAAGAATTATCTTCTCTGGTGACGTTGATCGTATATTTACTACACTTTAGAGCTATTAAAGCTATAAAAACCAAATACATAGATTATACTATAAATGTGCATCATAAAATTAAAGCCGCCATTAACAGGTATAACAAACAGACAATATGAAGTTGAAGAGGAATAAACGCTATTGTTGGCGTTGCTGCGCACTGCGCAGGTGCGCCTTAATCCAAAAGCTATAACTAAGAATATTGTACCGGCACACAGGACGTAATACCAAAAACGTACCTACAGAAATATGTAATCAATTTTCAAAACTCTATTTTTTTCTAAAGCAAATTATTAATTTTCATAAGTACATAAATAATCGATAACTGTATAGAATTGGTTAAATAACTTGTATTATATAAAGTTACGCGTAGTTAAATAAAGAATACAGTGATAACACCAAAATCAATATGATTACATAAAATATATACTTATTGCCATAAGTTTTTAACTACACAAGCTGACCTGTATTCGACGTCAAATTGACGTACTTAAGACGTCACGAAAATCATGTCATATTGACGTCATTTTATGGCCAACTGACGTCTTGGTCACAAATTTACTCATTATCGACGTCAAAATAACGTCAGTATGTTAGCTGGGATAGAACAAGAAAAAAAATTGTTGAAAGCATATGTGTGGAGCACAGCACAGTATGCCTATGAAATACGGGCAGTCTGAAACGCAGACAGAAAAATGGTAGCAGCCTTTTGAAATGCTGTGCTTCAGATGTATGAAGACGATAGCATGGACAGACAAAGATAATAACAAATAGGTTATAGAAATAATAGGGGAACAAGGATATCTGGGGAAAGAGAGAAATAGAAGGGCGAAATGCGTTCTAAGGCATTTTTGGGAAATAGTATGGGATATATTACAAGCAGAGATAGGAAAAAAGAAATAGATGTAGACCTAGATCAGATAGTGATAGATGCAGACTGTGTAAATTTCAGGGTAATCTGTAGGTTAGTTCAGAATAGGAAACAATAATGGTACGCGTCTAACCAGTTCCAAGACTGAAGACCTAATGATGATCCCCCACCCCTTCCTCTCTCCCTCATTTCTTCCCCCCCTTTCTCTCCCGGCTCCTCTCCCTCGCTCCCACCCTCTTTCTTCCTCCATCCCTCTCTCCCTTCCCTGATTACAGAAGCGAGAGGCGCTGCATTCGAAAGAGAAGGTTTCACGATAAACAGTTGTCGGTCTTTGGCGTTTGGTGCATGCACACTTCTTCTGTAGCAGCGCCAGTCTCATGTCTCGTATATGTGTGTGTGTTTATATATATGCTGTGATAACGCCGCTAGAAGATTGCTGTGACAACGGCGCACGTTGAGGCGTCACTAAAAGAGGGAGGTGACAATGCCTCGTTGGAGCGTTACTAAAAGAATTTACGGAAAATTCAATTTTTTCCGGAGTCTTTTATATTTTGGTGGGATTTATTTGTAGAATTTGGGGTCAATGACCACTCGTGACAATTCAGTATGTAGAAACAAGCAAATATGATTAGAAACGCTTTTCAATTTAGTTTAGGGTAAAATTCAATAATTTTCTGAAAATTTTCAGTAATTCAAAAAATTAATTTCGCGTAATTCGTTTTAACGTAAACATTTTTGAGGTACAGCATGGGTAAGATAGCATTTCAAAGGTCAGACTGTAAATAAGATATGTTTTAAATCGTAGTTCATAAGTGTAGAGATAATCTGTAAAAAGCTTTAACGCTATGGATTTTATATTTAACTTTAAGGGGTAGTTATAGTAAGTAAGAATCGTCTACCATAAACAATCTATTATTTGTTAAATTACAGCGTTTAAAAGTAAATAGTCAAAAGCTTTTAGCGTCATTCTAAAAGGCAGTTATGTTGTTTGTTAAACATGTGGCGGAAAGAAATAGTTTCCTAGTTAAACAAATGTGACTGTTGAAAGTTTTCCGATAATTTTAATGAGGAGCGTTAAAGATAACACACAAATAACAAAACAATTCTCTGAAGGATAACAAGGAGACCAATGAACAGGGATCGATTGTTTAAGTGTTATGGGTAAATGTAAACGGTTTCAATACAGGTGTCAACATGAAACAAAGAGAGATTATTACGTTTATAGTATGGATGGAAAGGGGGTGGATATATCGTGTATTAAGTGTTTGTCGAACATGAGGGTAAGTAAGATAAAGATAGAAGATGGAGAGTGAAGGATAGAAATACCACGTATTAATATAGACGTAGTTTAGTGGGGCAAATTGTGGTCGGTTAGAAATACAAGTTGTTAAAGGCGAATAAAGATGGATTATTTTAGATAATGAGTGAAAGGAAGATAGATGTATTGTTGGGTTTATTAAGTTTGAGGTTCAAGTAAGGTAGTGGAAGGAAAACCAATTGATGGTTAGACGAAGTGAGAGATAGGAGTTTGAGTGCTTATGTTAAAGACAGATAGGATTGAACAGTAGAGACGTGTTTAACAATAACTTGTGCCAGCAGAGATTATTTTCCAGAGAATGCCGAGACTGTTGGAACATAAAGATAGAATTTCTAAGATTTCGATAATAGTTTATGTGTGTATACAAGTTTTCAGAAAATTTAAAGACGGTTGACAGTGTTTGTGTGTGTATTGAAAGAAATTTTAGGAATTGACAAGTTTTAGGGGGGGTACAAAAGTGTATGTAAGCACCGAGTGTTAATAGTGGGGCGCTCTTATATTTTTACGTTCTTCGTGGTGAATTAGCTTACAGCTAGAAGTCAAATTTGTAATAAACAACCAATACAAGTTGGTATTGAATTGCAACAAGCTTTCAGTACAGCAATTTATAAATGTTAATAGTGAGAAAAGTAAGTACAGATTGTTTGATAGTATGTAGCTCATTGGAAAGTGCAAAGCTTGTGCTTAAAATGAAGTAGAGGCCTATAGCTTGCACCCTATCCTTTTTCCAGGTGTTTTAAAAAGGATAGGCGCACGACAGAGCATAAAAAAAATTACACTCTGGCACAGCTAGCATCGACCGTTGAGGTTGCAGAGGCTGCAAGAGACCTAAAATCTCGAAGGGGAGAAAATTTGTGAATTAATAACTGTAAATTAAACAACTGTGAGAAACTATGAAAAGTTATATAGTGTGTTTATTAAATTTTATAGAAAATAAATTTTTGAACAAAACATAAATATTCTATGAAGTCATATAAAATGAATGGATCAGTAAAGATTATGATACATGTTTCTTTTTTTTTTGCAACTAGTCAATGTAGGTACATAAGTCTAAGAGAGTTTTAAAATATGTGAATGTAACATATAAAAAGTCAATAAAATATTTAACGTGAACTAAACGTTCAAAAATACAAAGAAAAGTATCTTGTGCTTTTAAATGTGTAACGAAATTAATAAATGTACTTTACTACCATAAGTTTCATGAAACGTGTGGCTTACATTTGGATAGTATGCGTCCAGTAAGACTATGTATAAAAAGAATTACTATTTGTGAACACCAGATAAATTATCTGTAAGATTTATATGTTTTACAAGTGTAACATAAAGAGAAAATTTAATATTGTATAAATCAGTTCATTAAATTTTGAGTAGATAAATAGTATTTTAGTTTGTCATACCTGACATGTGCATTGAATAACATATTTTTTGTTACCCTGATATTCTTGAACGGAACATCTGTAGAAATCCAAATCACATGTGTAGAAACTGCAGGAGTCCCAGGTAACATCAAAATTAAACAAATGATGAGGTAGAATTCGCTAGCATACAAACAAGTTGAAAACATTATTCTGTGTTAACTTCATAGATCCATATCAAACCAAAATTTAAGAGAGTAATTAATAAAACTAAAATGTATGTTGCGGTAGCTTAATTTAAATGTACAACGCCATCGTCATCTCATGGTCAAACGACAGCAAAACACATTTGCTTCTTTACGGAGCGTAAGGTGCAAATATAGGAAAACTGAGGGTAGAGAACGACCCTAAAATACAATATGTGAATTAGTTAACACGCAAAAAAAGTCAAAAGGAAATTAAAATACATCTGTTAATTTCTTACCATCGGAAAAGCAATCCGGTGGGATTCGCAGCCCATGAAGGAAGGAAACGCCAGACAAGATAGCTGTAATATTATTTAAATGATTACACATCTTTTATTTAACAAAATAATACATACTTGATACGACCTCATGGTCAATTTTATCACCTTGAACTCAAAAGCGACCTGTTGTGCACAAGTCAAGACAAGAAATGAAACTTTTGTCAGAACGTTTTGACAGGCAAACAATCTGTCTCAAATATCAGAGCGGGTATTTAGGATTTGTAAGGAAAGAAAACTATAGAGCTCTTCTGCAAAGTAAGTGTGAAATTAAATACCAAGAATACTGGATTGTAGGCAACTTTACAACCAAGTATGAATATTAGAAAAACAAACACGGTACTTTATAAAGTACTATAACCTTCTTATATTCTGAGATTATAATAAATCTATTAAAGTAAAAGTGTATATTAAGGTTCAATGGACTTTTAAAGTAAAATCTGAGGTTTAAAGGAGAGATAAATCAAGCTGAAACGTGGCGTTTACCATAGGTAAAATGACATGTTTCACTGCCCACAACAAAGAAAAAAATATATGAAGATATATTTTTATAAAATCAAAATTGGATTGAAGTGAAAGACTTATTAAAAGAAAATAAAAATTGTTTGAGAAAAAAATTTGAGAAAAGAAAAAAAGTTTGAGAAAAAATTGTTTAAGAAAAAATGTTTGAAAAAAATGTTTGAGAAAAAATGTTTGAGTGGTGGGATATCTAACGCGTATCACACGTCCCAAAGGGAAACAAAATTGGTAAAGTCAATAATCCGTGAAGTCAAAATCAGTAAGGACTAAACCACTCGACACGGGTAAAAAGATTAGAAATAAAACAAAAAATTTGTAGAAAATGGCAATGGGGGTTATAGGAGGGTATAACTGTTGTACACCAGTTATGTATGTAAGTGTGGGGGCTAGATATGATATGTCATCAAAAAATATTACATCAAACACGTGTAATGTTACAAGAAAAAAAATTTTAGTTAAGAAAGATTATGTTTAGTATTATTTAAGTTAAGGTAGGTATATTTAGAAAATTTATTAAGTTTATATCAGTGCCTGTATATGGCTTTAAATCTTTTATGTGCCAGTTATTTGTCTTTGACCCATCTGGGTTAGTAAGATTATAAATTAAATTAGATAGTTTTTATTAACTGTACATAAAATATATTTGGGTGCAAGTTTTGCAGTAAAACATCAGCGGCACTAGACAATACTTTGTTTGTTCTCCAAACTGTATCACCTACATTGAAAGTAAATGGTCTGCGTCGTAAATTGTAACGACTAGACATTTTTATAGGCAAGATGTAATCTATTTTTACATCTTTGAAGAGATTAAAAGACCTTGTTGGTCGGTAGAATATGCGGTCCTATCTTCAGGCATTATATCTACGTCATCAGAGGGTTTATAAGACGAACTATAAAATTTTCCTGAAATAGGTACATGTCTACCAAAATTAAAAATTTGGCGAAAAACCCGTCACCTCATGTTTTGCTGAATTTATAGCGTACTGAATTTTGCTATATTTTCATCCCACATGTTGTGTGTTTCGACATATGATCTAATCGCCGTACCTACAGTTTTATTTATTCGTTCTACAAAATTACATTGTGGGGAATATACTGCAGTGTACCATATTTTTCAACATTATAATTAGCAATTAAATTTTTAAAATGTTTCCAGATAGTTGTGATCCATTATCACATATTACAAATTTAGGTACCCGTAGGTTAGAAATACTTTATTTTCGATATGTTTTTCGATATTTGGTGCTGTAGCACTATGTAAAGGAAATAATAAAGTGAATTTAGAAAACCAGTCTCCTACAACAAGTAACCACTTGTGTCCTTGTTTTGACCTAGGAAGGGGTCCTATGAGGTCTAAAGCAATTGTGTGAAACGGAAATGTAACATCTTTTTCTTTACCTGCTAAACCTAATGGTTTCATATTTGATGCTTTTGTGCTCCACATATTAGACAATTTTACAATACTTTATGACGTCATATTTCATTTTAGGCCAGTAGTAATTTTCTTGAAGTCTAGCTAATGTTTTATAAAATCCAAAATGTCCAGCAGTAGGTGGATCATGACAAGTAGAAATTACTTCATTTCTTTGTTTAATAGGTACTAGGATTTTCCAATTATTTATATTCGTAGTTAACGGTAAATTTGAAGGTAGGAATTTGTATAACAAACCGTTTTCTATTTTCCATTGCGGATAGGTATCTGGAGAATTTATAATTTTATTTTTTAAAGATACATAGTAATCATCTATGTTAGCTAAATCTATTTCTAAGGTATTTAAATTTACAGTGTTATCTTGTGTTGATCGACTAAGGAATCAGGTATTACATGTAGCTTGCCTTTACGGTGAATTAAATCGAAGGTATGTTGTCTTAAACGGGTGGCCCATCTTGCCAGTTTCCCAGAAGGATTTTGGATATTATTGAGCCATAACAGACTGTGATGATCTGTTATGACTGTAAATTTTGTTCCTTCTATCCACGGACGGAATCTTTCTATAGAAAAATAACTGAGAGACATTCGCGTTCTGTAACGGAGTAATTGCGTTCAGAACGTGTAAGTGATCTGCTTACGTAAGAGATAATGTGATCTTCACCATTTAGATTTTGTAATAGAACTCCTCCTAAACCAGTATTTGATGCATCAGCTTCTATCGTGAATGGTTGATTGAAATGAGGTTGAGATAAGATAGGCTCAGATACTAAGATTTGTTTTATTTTTAGAAAAGCTGACTCAGCCTCGGAATTCCAAACTATTGGTTGTTTTTCTTTTCCCTTTTAACAGATCATTAATAGGAGACATAAGGGTAGAAAAGATTTTATAAACCTTCTATACCAGCTAACCATGCCAACAAAACGTTTAATTTGTGTGGTTGTTTTAGGTCTTGGATAGTTAGTCATTGCTGAAATTTTTCTGGATCTGTTCTAATAGAATTTGAACCAACAATGTATCCTAGGAATTTTAATTTTTTTTTAAAAAACTCACATTTTTTGAGATTTATAGTTAAATTTGCATCTTTTAAACGGTCACGAACTGTTTCTAGTAATTTGATGTGTTCAGAAAATGTTGAAGATATAACTATAATATCGTCGAGGTAACAGAAAATATGGGGTTCCAACTCCGGTCCAAAAATAGTATCAACGAGACGTTGTTGTGTTTGTGCAGAGTTTCTTAAACCGAAGGGAACTGTAACGAACCTAAATTGGCCTCTGGAGATTACACTAAAGGCTGTTTTGTCCTTAGACTCTGTAGTTAAAGGTAGCTGCCAAAAGCTATGTCTTAGATCAAGACTAGAAATGTATGTAGCACCTCTTAGCAAATTCAAAATTCGGTCTACATTAGGCATGGGGTAGCTATCGTGGGTAGTTATTTCATTTAGAGCTCTTCCATCAAAACAAACTCTATAGTCACCAGAAGATTTTTTAACTAGTAAGATGGGAGAACACCAAGGTGAGGTACATTTTTCAATTACACCCAGCTCTAACATTTCATCTAATTTTTCATTTAATGTTTTTTGCATATATGGAGACATTGGGTATGGACGTTTTCTGATAGGTTTGTGGTCACCAGTGTCAATATTCATATAAATTTTATCAGTGCGACCTATATTTGTATCAGTGCTTGCAATTAAATTGAAGGAATCTATTATTTGTTTTGCTTTAGGTAATTGTGTAGGAAGTAAATCGTCTAACGTGCAAAGTTTATGTTTATCTAAATTTTTAAAGGAACTTTTCCACAGGTATAGGTATATTTGTAGATGTGTGAACATCCCAGGAATTATTTTAAAATTGATAGATAGTTCAAACTTTTCGCAAAATCTGAACCAAAAATAAATGAGTGAGGTAGTGCAGGAACGACTAAACAAGTAATGAAACAACATGTGTCACCTATAAAAATAGGCAAGTCTAAAGTACCAGAAATATTTTGTGGAGTGCCATCTGCAGTTAGTAATTTATGTGTAGTTAAAGGAAATATAATTAGATTTAAGGTTTTTATTATAGGTATGCCTAGAGATCCTATAACAGAAATGTTACTTCCCGAATCGAAAAGTGCAGTTATATAAATGTCTAATAATTTTACTTTAAGATATGGTCTAGTATCTAAATGTTTTGTAATTAAATTATAAGTTTCTATTGAATGTGTTTTTGATTTATAGAAGTTTCTAACAGTAGTCAACCATTTTGACCAGTTATCATTGTTTTGAGAAATTTTATATAAGTTAAGGTAATTTTTCTTAGACAAACTTGTTAAGTTATAATTTTTGTTTTATAACAATGATTTATTTTTGAGGGTAAGGTAGGTTTTGTATAAGGTAAAGTAGGATTTGTTCTAGGTAGAGTAGTCATTTGTTTTTAGAAAAATAGTGGTAGAGACAATTTTATTTGGTTTAAGATAATTTTGGGTAGCCATAGATATCTCAGTACAGGGTTGGCTATATGTCCTGTACTTTTTTATTCGTTTTTTGAGCAAACGGGACATGTGGATATTTTTACATTAGGAATGCCACATCTGTAGCAGAAAATTTTTCTTTTAATATTACAATTAGGATATGTGTGATCTGATTTTAAACAGTTCCAACATTTACTTGTGGTATGTCTATAGGTATTTGAGAAATAACGTGTATTTTGAGTTGAAAGAAAAGTAGGTAAATTTGTATTTATATTTTTATTTATTGTGGTATGTGGTTGTGTTTGAATTTTTGGAATCGTATTATATTGTATGGCATTTAATTGAGACGAAGCATTTTGTATTTTAGGTTTATTGTTGTATGTCCAAGTTTTCGGTTTACTTTCTTGAAATTTTTGTGTATAAAGATTTTGTGGAAAAGAATTTTTGTTTTGTAATGAAACAGAGGTAGTTGGTTTAAATGAGTAATTATTAGATATAAGTTGATTTTTTATACGAAAAGATTCTTCTAATCTTTTTGTAGCTGTTACGAGATCTGAGATAGTATTAATTGTAGGTAGAATTATAGAAAGTGGTGTAATAAAATCAGGTAATAGAATTTGTGAAATAATTTGTATTCTTGTTGATTCTAAAGGTAATTTTTGAAATCTGCGGAATAAATTCTGCATTTTCATTATATAGATAGTCACTGCTTCATTCGTCTTTTGTTTTCTAAGTCTTATTTCGTCCCATAAAATAGTTTCTATGTTAGGAGGTAGAAAATCTTGTTTTAAACGAGTTATTAGGGAGTTCCAATCTGTTACAGAGTGTTTTATTTCCCTATACCAAACAATTGCATCTCCGTCAAACAATTCCATCGCAGACGAAAACAGATCTTGTAGTGAAACATTTCTGGTTTCAGCTAATTCAGATACTCTTTCTAAAAATTCAAAGACTGTGTCTGGTTTACCATTAAACTTTATTGACCAAGAAGAAATTGGAGTAGGATTAGATGTATAAGTTACTGTTGGTGGATGAACATTTATTGTGGGGGTAGTATTTGTTAAAGGTACATTAATTTTACCGGTAGTAATTTCATATTTGTCTATTTTTTCATGAAGTTCTGCATCTAACAAAAGTGCAGTTGAATAACTTTCATTTTTAAAAGTTGTTACAATTTCATTATCATTATCAGGAATAGTTAATCGGTTTATTCTGCCACATACATGCGCCAGTCGAGACATAATTCTTTTATAAAGTGAATCTTTAACATCACCATCAAATTCTTCTATTAAATTCGTAATTGAATTTATAGTATTAGTTATTTGCTCACTATCTTGTTCGAAAGTTATAGTATATTGAGATAGTTCTTTATGTGGTGGTGGTTTATTTAATTCAATTCTTAATTGACGAGCCAAAAGTTTTCTTTTATCCTCCATAGTTCTCTTTTTTGAACTAATGGACCTTATGTAAAGTTCATACTCAAGCTCCTCTATTAGTAAATAACCTGCTTTTAAGTATGCTTCCATTTTAGTTTTTTATATTTTACAAAAGAATATTTATTTATATTTCAAGGTAAAAATAGGTATAAAAATAAATGTTGGCTTCACGTGACAGTGTATGCAGGAAAAAAAAACGAGATACGTTGAGCGACACGTGCAACCATGCACGAGAAAAAAAGAAAGATACGTTGGGTGTCACGTGTAAACGTACGCAAGAGAAAAAAAAATGAGACAGGTTTGGCGTCACGTGGAAGCGTGGACATGTGCTGTATAAAATATTAAAGAAACAAAAACGCGTTGTATAGAAAATTTAAAGAAAAATATCGTCGGGTTGTGTTATGTCAAAAATTTAAAAAAATTTATATTGGGCGCAACGTGTATGCGTGTGCCTGATATAGAGAAAAATATTAGAAATTTGGGTGCCACGTGTAGACGTGGATGAGAGAAAAAAAATTAAACCTGTTGGGCGTCGCGTGTAAACGTAGCCAGGTATAGAAAAAAAATTTCGTGTGTCAGATATAGAAGAAAAAAATAGGGAGGTTTGGCGTCACGTGGAAACGTGCGCGGGAGAAAAAATGGAGAGAGAAAAAAAAGAAAAAAATTTAGGTAGTTGGGCGCTACGTGTAAACGTGCGCGAGAGAAAGAAAGAAGATAGGTTGGGCGCCACGTGTAAACGTGCGCGAGAGAAAGAAAGAAGATAGGTTGGGCGCCACGTGCACCCTACCCTTTTTCCAGGTGTTTTAAAAAGGATAGGCGCACGACAGAGCATAAAAAAAATTACACTCTGGCACAGCTAGCATCGACCGTTGAGGTTGCAGAGGCTGCAAGAGACCTAAAATCTCGAAGGGGAGAAAATTTGTGAATTAATAACTGTAAATTAAACAACTGTGAGAAACTATGAAAAGTTATATAGTGTGTTTATTAAATTTTATAGAAAATAAATTTTTGAACAAAACATAAATATTCTATGAAGTCATATAAAATGAATGGATCAGTAAAGATTATGATACATGTTTCTTTTTTTTTTGCAACTAGTCAATGTAGGTACATAAGTCTAAGAGAGTTTTAAAATATGTGAATGTAACATATAAAAGTCAATAAAATATTTAACGTGAACTAAACGTTCAAAAATACAAAGAAAAGTATCTTGTGCTTTTAAATGTGTAACGAAATTAATAAATGTACTTTACTACCATAAGTTTCATGAAACGTGTGGCTTACATTTGGACAGTATGCGTCCAGTAAGACTATGTATAAAAAGAATTACTATTTGTGAACACCAGATAAATTATCTGTAAGATTTATATGTTTTACAAGTGTAACATAAAGAGAAAATTTAATATTGTATAAATCAGTTCATTAAATTTTGAGTAGATAAATAGTATTTTAGTTTGTCATACCTGACATGTGCATTGAATAACATATTTTTTTGTTACCCTGATATTCTTGAACGGAACATCTGTAGAAATCCAAATCACATGTGTAGAAACTACAGGAGTCCCAGGTAACATCAAAATTAAACAAATGATGAGGTAGAATTCGCTAGCATACAAACAAGTTGAAAAACATTATTCTGTGTTAACTTCATAGATCCATATCAAACCAAAATTTAAGAGAGTAATTAATAAAACTAAAATGTATGTTGCGGTAGCTTAATTTAAATGTACAACGCCATCGTCATCTCATGGTCAAACGACAGCAAAACACATTTGCTTCTTTACGGAGCGTAAGGTGCAAATATAGGAAAACTGAGGGTAGAGAACGACCCTAAAATACAATATGTGAATTAGTTAACACGCAAAAAAAAGTCAAAAGGAAATTAAAATACATCTGTTAATTTCTTACCATCGGAAAAGCAATCCGGTGGGATTCGCAGCCCATGAAGGGAAGGAAACGCCAGACAAGATAGCTGTAATATTATTTAAATGATTACACATCTTTTATTTAACAAAATAATACATACTTGATACGACCTCATGGTCAATTTTTATCACCTTGAACTCAAAAGCGACCTGTTGTGCACAAGTCAAGACAAGAAATGAAACTTTTGTCAGAACGTTTTGACAGGCAAACAATCTGTCTCAAATATCAGAGCGGGGTATTTAGGATTTGTAAGGAAAGAAAACTATAGAGCTCTTCTGCAAAGTAAGTGTGAAATTAAATACCAAGAATACTGGATTGTAGGCAACTTTACAACCAAGTATGAATATTAGAAAAACAAACACGGTACTTTATAAAGTACTATAACCTTCTTATATTCTGAGATTATAATAAATCTATTAAAGTAAAAGTGTATATTAAGGTTCAATGGACTTTTTAAAGTAAAATCTGAGGTTTAAAGGGAGAGATAAATCAAGCTGAAACGTGGCGTTTACCATAGGTAAAATGACATGTTTCAAGCTGAGTGATTTGGCTACGTACAAAAGATAAACGGGATCAGTAGCAGAACTGGGCGAGTTTTGATGTACCGCCATACTGGTTCATGATAGAAAACAATAACGGTGTGCAGTTGTGACTGGGGCAATCCAGATTTTGGAAGTTCCTGAAGGCGCAGTCATTGATAAAAGACAACAGTTGTTGATGGAGATGGCAGATCCATGACTGCTGACGAAATTCAGATAACTAATGTTGTTTAAAATTGTTTTGTGCATAACTGGTGTAATGACTTTTTGTAATTTCTTGCTATCTCATTATGAACTACTAATTGAACTATCTTGATATATTAATTTATTATTTAATTTGTGGGAAATTATATGTATAAATTTTTGATATTTGACATACCTATGTCAGTAATTTATATAACAATCCTTGATTTGCTGCTAATAATAACACAAATGTGTTATTTCTAAATGACTTAAGAGTACGTTTGTAGGCAAACTCCAGATGACATCAGGCAGGTCATCAGGAAGAAGAACCGTGCCAAGATGGTCTACCAGAGCCCCTGGGACTCCGTAGACAAGGACACCTACGATGACCTATGTGACCAGATAAGCATCTCTTTGCAGAAACACTGGAACGAGCAGTGGAGAAGAAATATTGAGTCCCTCGAAGAAGACAACCATTCACTCTAAAGGATGCTGAAAATTGGAAGAGGAAAGTCAGCACCCTTGACACCAATCCATGGAGAGAATGGGATGGCCTACACAGAAAAAACCAAGGCCAAATCGCAAACCTTCAACTGGGTGGAGAATGTCAACAAAGTAATTAGAGACTGCCTAAAAAAACAAAGACAACCAACATCTGCCGCACATGATCCTACATGAGTTGGAGGAACTCATTAAAAGAACGAAGACCCAGAAGGTTCCGGGCCCCGATGGCATTCCATTCAAAGTCACTACGTGAGTTGGAGGAACTCATCAGAAGAACAAAGACCCGGAAGTCTCCAGACCCGATGGCATCCCATTGAATATCTTCAAACTACTTCTGGTAAGAGCGAAAGCCTTGTTATTGGCCATGCCTAAAGACATACTACGTCTGCGTCATTTCTTTGTACCCTGAAAGTGCGCAGACGCAATTTTGTAACAGGAGCCTAGGCAATTCGCGACCTTCCCACAGAACTACCACCCCATCAGCCTCCTACCAGTTCTTGGCAAGTTAACAGAGGGTGTGTACTTCATCAGCTACGTGACAAACTCAAACAGTGAGAAGGTATTCTCAACGAGCAGTTCACCTTCAGATCTGGCCATTCCACCATTCATCTGTTTCTGCGTCTCGTGAAGTTTGTTAACGAAGGAAGTAATAGACCGGCGTCATCTTCCTCCCTCAACCAAGTGTGGCATCAGGGAGTCCTCTAGAAGCTGCTAGTGTTATACATCAAGAACTGGCAAAATTTATCGCATCGTTTCTGGACTAAAGAAGATTTCAGGTGAAGATAGGCAGCTTGCTCTCTTCAGTCCACCAGATGGAAGTTCACGTGCTTCAGGTCGCTTGATAAGACCCCTAGAGGTTTTGACTAATGCGACACGAGAAACCCTATCTGTACTTGGATACAGTTGTTCAATTCGACCTAACCGCCAAGCCAATGGAGGTGCTTGGTGATCCCTTATGAGGACTAGCGTTCCAATAGTCGCCAACTAAGCAGGTGAATGTCATTTTGTTTTTTGCTGTAATACATGTTGATATTCAAGATGCCATTTTTCCCAAAATGCCTGCTGTATACGCTGAATAAGCTGCCAACGAGTAAGATAAGACAACTTTGTACCTGTGAGATCTGGATCTGGTATAACAGATACAGGTTCGACATTTAGAAAATGACTGCGAGTGAAATATGAACAATCGGATGGATAACTGCTACCCTGACAAAGTGGTCTAGAGTTTAAGATTGATTCAATCTGTATGAAAATTGTGAGAAATTTTTTGTAGGACAATAGTTGATCGCCAAAGGATTTCTTCATATGAGCCTTTACGCATTTGATGCCCGCCTCCCACAAACCGCCAAAGTGGAGGGATGAGGAGGGGTTAAATACAAACTTGAAATCTTCTGGTTCAGCGGATTGCTGCATCAGTTGCGACAGTTTTTTTGCCGCTCCCACAAAGTTGGTTCCACAGTCACTGTGGAGTTGTACATATTTATCTCTGTGCTCAATAAAACAATGTAACGCTACAATAAATGCGTCTGATGATAAACTTGAGGCCAGTTCTAAATGTATGGCTTTAGTACTAAAGCAAACAAACAAACAAATATAGGCCTTTAAGGATCTAGAACCTCTAGCACGGCTCATGGTGATGGAAAACGGACCGCCATAATCGACACCTGTATGAAAGAATGGTTTCCCATGAATAACTCTCTCACTTGGAAGATCACCCACTGGAGGAACAAAGTTAACAGGTTTTGCACAAAAACAAGTAATGCAAGTTTTCAAACATTTTCGAATGGCCCGATTAGTGGATAGAATCCAAAAATTCTGAACCAATAAAGAGTGTGTGGTTCAAACACCTGGATGTGTATTTCTTACGACAATCAAGAATTATGAGTTCTGTTAACCGATGAGAACAAGGAAGCAAAATAGGGACATTTGGAATCTTACAACAATGCTGAATTTCTAAGACAACCGCCCACCCTGAAAATCCATGACTGTCAAGGAAGGGACTGAGACGACGAAGTTGTTTAACGCATAATTTGCCCGTGCGAAGATTTTGGATATCTTGATTAAAGACTGCATGTTGCACTCTTTTGACCAACAAATGAAGTGCATTCTGCTGTTGCTGGATTGGTATATCTTCAACCAATTTTAAACGAGTTCTTTTAGGAGTCTTTAACTGGTGAATGAAACGACAAACATATGTAATGATTCTTAGGATCTTGCATAGATTGGACCATTTTGTGAGTATTGCATCTAAGAAATTTTCTACAACCACCAGATTTAATGAGATTGTATGTTTTTCAACGTCCATTTGCGACAATTCAATTAGACTAGGGTTAGTGTTTACTGGTCACTGTTCTTCAGGAAGAGTCATCCATGGAGGCCCTGCCCACCATAATCTATGATTAATCAATTCTGCAGCAAGAAGTCCACGAGAGGCACAATCTGCTAGATTATCTTGTCATTTAATGAGAAACCACAACGAAGGTGAAACTCGTTCTTGAATGTGCGAAATGCGATTGCTTATAACCGTATTCCAATTGTATAATGAAGAACAAATCCACGCTAATGTAACTGTGGAATCTGACCACAAAAAAATTCCTTCAAATGACAAACGATTTTTATAACTGTTTTTGACAAACACTTGTAAGCGTAAAAAAATCGTAGTAAACTTTTTTATAGAGTTTTACTAAACCTATCGAGAACTTTTATATAATTATAACAAGCGCAGGGTAAAATTGGATGACAAGCGGCTTTTAGAAAAGAAAATTCTTAAGACTTTTAGCTAACTGAGTTTTTGACCCACCGTCGCATGAGATTGGGCCAGTGGGTTTATTAAAGTTGGAAAAAACAAGATAATGGACGCCACCTAAATTTTTTATAAAGCATCTGACTAAATCAATTTGCTTAACGGGAAAATTTGGAAACCTAAATGTTCTCTAACCTCTTTAGGAATTAAGTTTGAATACCACCTATACGTTTGTAATTTGAATATTTACCTACCACGTGAGGGTATCCAATTAACAATAAATAATAAATGGGAAGGACCTCTAACACTATAGTACCCTCACGTTTCGGGACATTGCCTCGCAAGCTGCTGCAGTCGGTGAGAAGGGGAGGTTCATTAAACAACAACACACTAAGACAAAATTCCAATTGTTTTATTAAATGGGCTGCTAACTAACTTAACCTAATTACATATGCACACAAAATTATACAGTAATTAACATTATTTACAATAGGGCGCCACCATGGGAATTAAACGGCCCATGGACCGATCGCGGTAATAGCTCTCGTCGCACTTTGTTCGTGGCGATGAACCAAGATTGCAGGACAGAAAATACGTCACTTCACAGGGGCAAATGTTATAAAGTCTCCGGCTAGCACAAACACAACTTAACTAAACAATTCTAAAGTCCTTATTTTATGAATATTAACAACAGTTCTGGGTGCAAACACCCCAATACATATAATTAATTAACGCTACCGTAGTCTACTTAACTTGCATACTGAAACGACCATCCTTTAATCACGGGGTCATCAATAACAGGAAAAACACGACCTTCACACGGGTCAAATAGTACAGTAACGGAATTCGTGGCTTAGTTATTACAAGCCTCGGACAACGTCGAAACACAATAAAATAAGAAACCCTTCAAAAGATGCGGTCTTTAACAATAACCTAACGGGATTAAATTACTGGAACGGAGCTTTAACCCGAAGTTGTATGTTATGGAAGCCGACAGATATTGTATTTAAACAAATAAATGACTTATGATGCATAACACAGCCTTGAGTTCATGGTAATACCATATATAATAATTACTTACTCAGAGAAATAAACTAACTTTGAACATAACGGCACGCACTTGAATTCAGAGAAATAAAACACTTACTCAATCTTGCAAATCCGCGAGCTTTAGACTCTAACGTGTCTGGAAATAAACAACCCCAATTACCACCGGCTGGCATCCTTATATACATTTAAGTTAATTGAAAAATAACCCCTTTCTTGGCTCTCATACTCGGCTTAGGATACGCCGGTCATAAATCTTTAAGATTAATTAAACTGCCAATTGCCCTAAGATAGCCACACACGTAGATCCCGGGACCAATTTCAGTTGAGTACTCCGCTAATTGAAAAATTGCCTCCGACCACCCTGACATAAATAGGATCCTAAAACATGATTGACATCTAATCATAGATAGCAACTAATCTGACATGTGTAGTGCCTTTGAAGTAAAGTGCCTTTAGAAAAATTGATTAACTCTTGGATTAGACCTTCCTGGAAACTTCGCTAGGACGCTACTTGGGTAGTCTTGCAACCGTTACAATTACAGACATATTTATGCTACCAGACCTTCATTCTAATAATTAGAATGCTAAAATTAAACTAGAAAATAACTATTTTTAGAAATCATAGAACTAATTAGAGCGTATTAAAACAGTATGTTACACGTTACTTACTTTTTTTTACTGCTCTAAAGAAGTTCTTGGATGGCTCTGAAACATAATTACAACTAACAAAGACATCATTTATCTAATAATTCTGTATCTACACGAAGTCCTTATTTTTGTTTCAAATAGTTATCACTGAATTGTTATATGTATTTCTAGTGAATGAATTCCTTCAATGGTGATAAAATCTTTGGGAAAAATTAAATATTCATGAAATAATGAGCTGAAGAAAAAATTGATTCTACATTCTCATTTAAACAATTATGTACATTATAAATGCAACAACAAAAGTTAAATTCTTATGAATATAACTACTGCATTACTCAGGAGATGTAAGGCTAAATTTTAAGTTTTAATTCTACTGAATTTTAAATTGTGCAGCGCTACGTAAGACTGTACAAGTCATAAAAATTTCTCTACATGCAAAAATTATTTGTTCGTTAATCTTAATTTAAAATTTCATTTTCTGGAATGAGACTAAATAAATTGAACATCTGAGATAAAGTTAGTGGTAAACAAGATAAGCAATGACATTTAGTTTAAACTTTAAATTCTGCAAACAACAGGTTACAATGATTTATCTATACTTTTTATCTTTTCATACATAGTTTGGCTAGGAATCATTTATAAATTTGAACACGTGATTAATGAATAAAATCATTCTATATATTTTAAATATTATACTCTTAAAAAGGTTAAGCCTCTTTATTTTTTTTTTAATATGCTACTAAATTATTTATAGGCGGTTGGCTAAGTGCTTGCATATAACAGAGCATAAAGTAATTTACAACTCAACAATTAAATACTATGTAAATGCATATATCTATATACGGAATAAAATATAGCACATGCAGCAAAAATTTCAGGAAATTAAATGGCCTTACCCATCGACGTCAACGACCTGTTAACCTCTAAGCACATGATGCAATCCAACAATTCGGCTATGTGCAGGCACGGGTTCCAACAAATCTGCTTACAATTTAAGTACAGAATGAATTTCCACATTGATAAATTTTATTTAAACATCAACCAAGTAGACGAACCATATTACTTCATTAAAAATTTTGTACGTAGTGGAAGTTGCACTGTAATATACTTTATAGTAAATTGTAATTAAATATCTATTAAACAAACCATTGCAAAGATGAAATTACTTTTCCATGAGTGTTAGTCGTCTTAGACAACTTAACTGAAACTGCTTGATTTAATTCGGCGTTTACGCTAGGAAAACTTGGTTTCCTGTTTCATCTCGCCTGTATGATAACAGCCAAGTGACTTTCCAACTTGACAAGAAGGTAAAAATGATTGGTTTACTAAATATACAAGAGCACTAGAATCCTTAATGGGTAAAATGTTATTAAATAAATACTAATTTAACGGGTTTGTAGCAGTAATGTCGACAAATAATTTAGCTTGGAATTTTTACATGTTACACTCTACCAAGTTCGATAGAAGAACTGCAGCTCACAATTCCAATCTTGGTAGGAATATGCGATTTGTCGGTGCAATCTTGGATTATGCACACACCAATGAAATTTTAATATTTCCTTGATCATCGGAGCAACGAAAATAAACCGCAGCAGCATAAGCTGCTTCCGATGCGTAACAAAAAGCATGTATTTGTGACTTCTAATAATTTCCCAAAATTATGCAACGAGGAATTTTTATTTTGGACAACTCGGGCAATTGCTACACAAAAAGTTTCCATTTTGAAATAATGTTGATAGGAGAATTCTCATCTCACCCAATGCCTAAAATCCAAAAATGCTGAATGAGGTGCTTCGCAAAGAAGACTACTGGTGATAGTAACCCAAGCGGATCAAAAATACATGCGCTTTTGAAAACCATGTTTCTTTTTGTACAAAGCTGGTCAACGACATTAATATAAAATTCAAATTTATCTACCGCAGGTTGCCAGAGTAAACCTAAGATTTTTTTGACACGTTCGTAGCATCTTCAAATGCAAATGCTTGCTGGTTGCATACATCTTTCGGTATATCTTCTAATGCGTTAGCAATGTTGCTATTCCACTTGCGTAGAATGAAACCCCCAGATGCGCAGAAATGATTGAGTTCAATAATCAGATGCTTTACTTTATCAACAAACCGACATCCAGTTAATAAATCATCAACATATTTATCTGACAATAAAACTTCCTATGCGAGCGGAAAACAAGATTTTTCTAGCTTAGCAAGTTCTTGAATAACCCGCAATGCTAAAAATGGAGCTGAAGTAGATCCATATGTTACTGTATTGAAGTGATAATCCAGACTATTCACTAATAGTTACGATGATTTGCTGAAAGCCATATCTGCCTGTACATCTGTTTGATGTTTGCTGTCAAGACAACAGCGTGTGATCGAAATTGTAGCAATAATGCCATGATGTCGTTTTGAAGAGGAGCACCGACCAATAAATGTTCATTTAAGGAGTCTTCACTTAGTATTACTGCCGAGGCATCAAAAATCACACGAAGTTTTGTAGTAACACTCTCGGGTTTAACAATACAATGATGAGGTATGTAATATACTTGGGAAGCTAAAGAATTGTCAACCTTAGACAAAAGGACTGTCATGTGGCCACTGTTCAAATAGTCTTGCATGAACTGTCTGTATGATTCATACAAGCTTGGATGTTTTTCCAAGCGATGTAAAAACGAAAGAAACCTGCAAAGAGCAACTTCCCGCAAACTGCCAAAATGTGGTTCCAAACCATTGAATGGCAAGGAAACAATAAAACGGCCATTGTGATCTCTTGAATAAGTATCCATAAAATGTTTCTCGCAAACTTATTTATCAGGAGACACCTTGCTTGATTCTGGAATATTTTCCAATTCCCAAAAACGACAAAGGTTTGATTCTAGTGGTACAACGACGGCACATAATAATGTGCACGACGTAACAGAAGAAACAACTTCTCCTGTCAACACCCACCCAAATGTTATATTGATTACTACAGGTCCTGTGACAAAACCTTTGAAAGTTTGATTTACTAACACATGAGCAAAAACATCTGCTCCTAAGAGCATATGAATTGTACCTGGTTTATCAAAATGCGAATCTGCTAAGTCCAAATTCTCTATATGTGGCCATGTCTTTGACCTTAAGAGTGATAAAGGTAATTTGCCACAAAATGTCAGGTAATACAAAACACCGACATCATATTGAGGATGTATTTTCCCTTGGGGCATGATTTTGCATGATAAAGCACCTGAAACATGCGACGAAGCAAGACCTAAGCTTTCAACTTGCATTGCCACTTTCGACTTAGTTAATGCAAGTCTTTTACGACACGATTGTGTTATACAACTTTCCATACTGCCACCAGCCAGCAGTGCTCTAACTGTTTGAGTTTTGCCAAAACCATCACACACAGATATTTGTGTGGTGACCAACAATGTAATTGTATTACAACTACAAGACAAAAACAAAGTGCTGGTACTTGAAGTACTAGCACATGGATTAACCCCTGATGACTCAAGTGGTTTTTGTTCGACTGCCGATTTTTCAAAATGTAATAAAGTGTGTGTGGTTTGCCACACGACAAACTGACTTCGACGTACAATGAGCAGCCAAATGTGAACCACGAATGCAATTTAAGCACATGTTCTTTTGCTTTATAATTTCAAATTGCTCCTGCGGCGATTTTTCCAAAAACTTTTGATATTGAAATAATGCGTGCGACTTTTCACACATTGCACATTTTCCAGTTGATGTTGTTGAAATTAATGCTGTTCGAGTAGTATGACCTTTGGAATAAAAAGAAATATGTTTTTCTAAATTGCTCCCACCTGCCTTGTTTGCTTGTCTGACAACGACACAATCATGTTATTCACTTCTAGTGCCTTAAAATGTTTTTCCACGAACAATTTTAATTGTTCATGCTTTGGAATTTCATCTGTATTTTCCAGTTCAAATGCTTTCAAAAACTGAACATCTAATTTTTCAGACAATAAATTAAATTTAACGAAATCTAACAAATCAATAGTCATCTGATCTAAACCTGCAAAATTTTCCACAAAGCCATTAATTAAATCTCTAAGTTCTGTTGACGAAGTTGATTTAGCTTTTGGTGCATTTTCCAAAGCTGACCAATAATTATTAACAATAAGGCGACGTGATTCATTTCTTTTAATCAAAATGTTGTATACAACTTCATAATTATGATCTGTTACAAGCAAATGCCTAATGTAACTTTTAGACTCTTCATCTAATGAATCCAACAAAAATATGAATTTTTCACAATTATTTAAATTTGTATTTGACCCAACAAGATTATCAAATACACTTTGAAAGCTACTTCAGTCTTTGATACAACCTGTAAAACGAGGCAACTTAATTTTAGGTAATTTAATATTACTATGAAAGCCAATTGTCGCATTAGATTGTTGACTCAAATATTTGCTATCAAAACAAGTTTTAAATTCTGCACTTGTGAGTTTAATTGCCAACAAATGTTTATCAATATCTGTACGAATTGAATTTAACTGATCTAACTCCTCTTCATCACTCCTTTTGTCTAACTAAGCGATGTTATAAGTAGCAGTAAATTCTTGGGAAATTTCCATTGCATTTTCCAAAATAACGTTTACTGTTACCAGACCTTCTTGAGATTTTGCAAGACTTGTCAATTTGGTAGAATATGTTTCTAACCTCTCAACTGTATACCTTCCTTCCTTCAATAATCTTTCAAAACTTAATTTTGACATGATTGTGCAATGATATAATTAATTAAATTCACAAAATTTTCAATTAGTACACGATTTTATGCAGGTTCAGGAATACTGAACCAATCCTATACAAATTTTTCAGTAAGGAATATATTTATACAAACCCCGTACTTTGGTACAGATAAAACCAACTACCTGTTTTAATAGAAATAGCAAAACACGTTTTATGACCGCATAACCAATGCGCAAACTACTTTCACTACCTGTTAATGCGAGAGAGATAAAATATAATATATTAAAGAGGGTTAGTTGACCTTCACTTTTTGTGTGTTGAATTATCTAACTTTGCTAGCCAAATGAGTAAATGTGTTTCACACCTAAATGAGCTTTAGGAATGTTAATGCTTAAGGATTATTTTACCACAAAATTTATAGTTTTCAAAACTACAACCTGAAACGTTTGTTATGAATAAGGAAATGAATATGAGGGTGTTATTTACGCGAATTTCACACGGCACTTGTTGCACAATGGTAACAAACTGTTGTTGTTTTCTTTTGTTGATGTCCAAGTCCACGAATTAATATTTGACGAAAAGGGACCAAAAATGTTATTATGCAGAGAAAGATTAAATTATTAGCTTTCTACTTACTAGTAATTCGACCACGCTGGTGAAGCCAATGAGATAACAATGATATGATCTTCGTTAGGACTGTATTCTAGACTGCTTCCATACCGGTCACTAGTGGTTAATGACGATACAGAGGTTTATTACGGAAATTAATGTAACTTGTTGCAAACATTAATTGTAATAGATATGAAACTGATACTACCGCACTTGGACGACAATGTGTACCTGTTTGTAAGGCTCAATTGATAACGGCGACAAATACGTCTATAGTTGTGTCTGTTTTGCAGGACAGCTGAAGAACGACTCTTAAAGGTTAGTCCTGACAAAAACCAAAGGAAACTAAGTTCGGATTAGTTCGTATTGGATCAAGTAGGGTTGGGTGAAATATGAGCAAATTAGGGTTGTATCTGTGAGTGTATGAATTATAGACTAACTTATACCTATGATAAGATAAACAATAAAAAAGCACTAAAACCTATGCATCGGCAACATGGGGCTATGCAGCCAAGTCCAACATCAAAGAAGCTGCAAAACTATCTACTCGATTCCCCTTGGTACACGAGGAATGACCAGATCCACTCTGACATCAACATACCAACGATCGTGGAATTCATCAAGGCAGCTGCAAAGAAGATCTCTGATGGAATGGCTCTTTACAATTTCCTCATCAGAACAGCAGTGGACCCTAGGAGACCGCACCAAGAAGTAGCTAAGACGAAAGATAATAGTTTTAGATTAACCTGTAGAATGATATATCTTAAGTTAGCTGTCATTAGGGCAGCATAAATAATTCGTTTTTTGCAACTAGAGCTATCTTTTCTCATTAGTTAAGGCCAAAAATTTAATATTTTAAAATTTCACAAATATCCAACTAAATTAAGAGTAAATATTATTAATTGAAACTCAATAGAGAATGCCAAAGTCAAGTACTTTTGTTTAGAAAAAACAATTAAAATACAAATTAAGGGATTTTGTTTATACTAGTTTATTAAGCAAAATATACAACAATATTGGTATTTTATTTGCACAAAAGCTGTAAGTTTTATAGTCAATAAAAACAAAACAAAACAAGATTTATAATAGGCAGTAGACAAAAAATTGAACTTTCCTAATAAATATTATTATTGTATATCATATTATTTTTTCTTTATTCTGTGGTGTTTGGTTCTGGAATGGGCGTCATCTCAACGGCTTGCATCCTAATACCGTGTCCTGAAGGTTCTTTCATACTTTTTTGAAACTTCATTTCTACTTCACGGTTCAAGCAAAGTGATGTATGCTTTGTTTCTTCAATTGAAGAAGTCACATCTATCATTTGACGTTCCAATATTACTGTTGTTTTAGGTTTTGTTTTAATGAAATCTGTCTTAGCACTCGTTATATTATCACTATGGTCGATATGGTCTGGACGTGATGGAATAGCTTCTAGTTTCTGTTCTGAATTTGGCAACTTTTCGTTAGATTTTGACAGTTTTTTTGACAAAGAAGGTTCCAATTTTTGTTTTTTAGATGTATGTGTTGCACGACTTTTAATTTTAGGTATTATACGCCGTTTTTTAACAAAATCAGTATCTGCTTTATAGTTGATCCTCTTCTGAATAGAAATGTTTTTGTAAGTTTTCTGAACTTCATTTGTAGTAGTATTTTCAACTTGTTCCACTTCCATTAATAGCTGTGGTTCGGTTGATGTTATAGCTTTGGCCGATGCAGAAGGTGTAACTTCTGGTGTTTTTTGAACAAGTTTGTTTTTGGTATATTGATCTGAATTGTTAGTTAAGTAGTTTTCAACAACTTCGTGAGATGATTCACTTCTTGGAGTACATTGCATAACCGTTCCGACTGTTTCAGCACTGCTAATTTCTAAAGTTCCATCACTTTCTATTCCGTCATCAGAAAAATCATCAAGGTCGGTTGGTGTAGTAACAATTTCAGCTGACATTACCGGTGTTGCTTGTACTTTAGGCACATTTGACAATGAAGGAAAACCATGAACATCATCATCTTCATAATCTTTAGTGATTAAATTAATTGTATCAGTGATTGGAGTTGGTTTACGAAAAATTTCATAATCCCAGTTGCATGTTGTTGTAGAATCACCACTACATGACCCAAGTGAATGTGGCTTTGATGAAGCAAAGCTTAATGATTTTGACCCTGAAGTTGTAGCATTTTCTGATTGATCTGGGGTTGTCTGAATTCTTACTTCCTTAGCAACAGGTGCATTATTCATTATGATATTACTCGGATTATAATGACCTAATGTCAGCATCTGAAGTTTACCCACAGGTATAATTTTACCTTTGCGTGTTTTTCGCAAGTGCTTGTCTATTTTTTTTTCTGATGTTATCATATTAGTTTTAAAATGGAATAATATTTGAAGTATATCATTACATGACGAACATATCACAGGATCGACGACATTTTCTGCAGCCTATGGAAAAAAGTCTATATAAAATTATATATGATATCTCTCTTACCAATTCCGGGAAACATATTTGTAATTTTTTGCGTACATAAATATCTACAGGTGTTGATGTTTCTTGAAACTGTATAATACGCAAACATGTTCTGCATACGTCAACCATCTTATAAATAAATTAATGCAACTTAAGAACCAGTTGATTATTTCTGCTTTCGTAACTGACAGTTTAATAAACCTGTAAGTAAACATTAAATTAATTAAAGTTTGCTATTTTATTTCTTTATAAAACATGTATAGACCACAGTAGTGGATTACAATTTGTCAAACAGTAATAGATGTATACAGATAAAATTAAGATTCATAACATTGATTTGGAGTGAGAATGAATTCGAGATAGTGCCATCAACCCTCTTACTTTTTAATATTCAATCTAATTCAAATTAATTTCTTACTATTTAATAAGAACTCATGTATACAGTAAAATGCATTGTCTAGCAGAAATTCTTGAACTAGAAGCTTAAATTTTCTCGTGGGCATATGCTTGATCTTATCATTGAGAACATTGCAAAACAAGTGTCCATAATAATTAGTACCATTTTTTGATTTAACCAGCCTGTGATAGGGAACAGCAAGTTCCCCCTTACCATGCGTATCAAAATTATGGATATCAGAATGCAAAGGAAAAGTTGAGATGTTTTTTTATATAAAGTAAACTGTAAAACATACAGACATGGAAAAGTTAATACTCTAAGTTAAATAAAAAATTCCGACAATCGTCTCGGTATCCAACGTTAACCATTGATCAAATTGCCCTTCTATGTAGTTTAAAAATACGTTCTGTGGCACTGCTATGACCCCATATTTCAATAGCATAAGTAAGATAGCTGTAGAATATTGCAAAATATAAGATTTTAATACATTAAAAGATACACTTCCTTTTATCATATTTATAAAATATATGGTGGAACACAGAGTTTTACTTAAGCGATCACAGTGATTTCCTCACTTCAAAGTAGTATCAAAAGTAATCCCAAAGTATTTCACCATATGTTCAATGTTAAGGAGAAAATTTTTAAGTGTAAAAAATAAAAAATCGTTTTCAGTAGAATTGAGACAGAGTTTGTTACTATTAAATCATTGCTCAGCAAGCTTCAAAGATTTATTACTATTTGTTATAAGATTTTTAATGCAAGAATTGTATCATCAGCATACATTATAACTTTTAGATCTAAAGAACCAGAATTTCTAACTAAATAATCAGTAAGATCATTAATGAAACATAGAAAAAGAAGGGGGCCTAGTACGGATCCCTGCGGTACACCGAAAATTTACCATTATAATAAACTGTTTGATTTCTATTTTTTAAATATGATTTTAGTAATTTAATACTAGTTATGTCAAAATTCAGTAAGTGTAATTTAGTTAACAGAATGTCATGATCAACACAGTCATAGGCTATCGTAAGGTCACAAAATTCCGCATGTAAGTATTCACGTTTATCAAAAGCAGTACATATGTCACTCACTAAAGCAACAACAGCATCCAAAGTTGATGTTTTTACAAAAACCAAATTGTTGAGCATGTAGTAAGTTGTGTTCTTCGAGGAAAGCTATCATTTGATTATTCAAAACCATTTCAAAAATTTTAGAGAAAATAAGGTTAATCAGATAGGCCTATAATTATTAAGATCAGTTTTTGATCCTTTTTGTGAACAGGAATCATTGGAAATGTAGAGGCTCTAATGCAAGAATTAATTAATTTAATTAGAGGAACCAAAATTATATTTATAATTGTTTTAATCAATGGTACATTTAAGTTAAAGGTATCGATGGAGCTACTAGTTAACCATAATGATGACTTGACAGTTACAATGTATAATAAAAATTTAATAGATATGACAACAACACAATGAATAATACAAAGCACAATTACAACACAATATATCACAAACAGGATTCACTTCAAGTAGTTCTACTACATTTTGTTCAGTTTAAGTACCCTACAATAACATAAGAGACATTATTAATTCATTTCAAAATTAAAGGTATCGATGGAGCTACTAGTTTGAAGTGAATTAATAATATCTCTTATGTTATTGTAGGGTACTTCTGTGAAACTGAACAAAATGTAGTTATAGAACTACTTGAAGTGGGAATCCTGTTTGTGTGATATATTGTAGTTGTAATTGTGCTTTGTATATTATTCATTGTGTTGTTTGTCATATCTATTAAATTTTTATAACATTTAATTCTCCACTTTATGGTTTTTTTAAAATTAAGATTGGTCCATAAACCTTAATTTTAATTTAATTCTCCATTTCCTTTTTTTGTTACAATTAAAATTAAAGGATAAAGCTTAACCAAAAACCTTAAAATTTTTGGTTTAAAGTTCAAGTCTTATTAACCAAATTTTTGGGTATTCAATTAAATTAATTAGAAGGTTGATTTTTAATGTGAAAAACATTAAAATTTCTGGTTAAATTTCTAAACAATTTTAAAACCAAGCCAAAATTGGTTTGGCGGTATCCAAGTTTCCTATTAATATGAATTTGAAATTTTATTCTAGAAAGGTAAAATTCAAAAAGCAGGAAACTTATGTTATTTCACCCAATTTTTTACCTTAAACCAGAAATTTTAAAACCAACCAAAAATTATTTGTTTGGCGGATGAAATCAACAATGCAAATTTCCTATTAAATTGGTTAATTATTGTACCAATTTTTAATTCAAAATAAACACCGGTAAAATTCAAATAAGGAGGAAAATTGGATTGATAAACTACATTCAATTTTTTAAACCCTTTCCAAAACCGCAAAGGTTACTTTAAATACTTAAACCAACCCAAATTTAAACTTTAAAAATGCCAAGAATTAGTTTAAAATTAAAAAGGAATAGACAAAATTTATTTAATTGGTCCAAATTATTTCTATTAGGTGTTATAATTAATAATAAAAGGCCTTTGGTTCTTTTAAGTAAAAATTTTTTTAAACTTAACATATACCATTATTATTTGCGTTTAAATTAAAACCTTTCAAAAATACATAAATCTTGTTAAATTTAACACCTCAATAATTTAAAACTTTAATTAAAATTGTTTCTACGTTTTCATTTTTCTTAATTAATACGGAATGTAGAAATTTTCCTTTTATTTGGGTTAACGTCAAAGTAAATAATTTCTAATAAGGTTTGGTTAATAATTAGACAACATTTAAGGAAATATTCAATTTTAATTGAAACAATTTTTTTAATATTTAAAACTTTGGATATCCAATTATTATTTTGGCGTTTAAATAAACAAATCCTAAAAATAATAACCACTTGTTGAAGAGAAACCCAAACCATTGGAAATGGGAAATTTTAAAAGCTTAGGAAAAGGGGGTGCCAAAGTTTCAAACTTTAACACCCTTTTCTTTACCAAAGAAAGTAAGAGGATGTGAAAATTTTCCGTTCCACAACGGGTTAAATTTTAACAAGAATTTGAAACAAATTGAAAAGCCCCTGGGAAAAATACAAAGAGTCTTTTAATTTAGAAAACATTTAAGGAAAATTAATTTTAAAACAAAATTTAGGTTTTAATTTAAAGAAGGATTTCCAATGGTAAATAGGAAAAAAGTTTGGAATGGAAAATAGTGAAAAATAATAAGGTTCCAAGCTTAAAAAGGCAAAACAGAAATTTAAAAGCCAATTGGAAATATTAAAAAGGGAACAATTTTCCAAATTTTAACTTTGTAATGAAAACAAGGGCGAAATGCCAAAGATTTTAAACTTAACACCACAGCAAAATTAAAACCAAAAGGGAAAAGATTGAAGAGGAAGTTAAAAATTTTCAACAATAAAACAACGTGTTAAATAATTTAAAGGAAAAGGAAAAAATTAAAACCGAAAAAATAAACCAAAAGCAAGATTAAAATTTTGCATTTGGGAAACAGGGTATAAAAGGGAAAAAATAAAAAAAGAAAGCAAAGGTTTTACATTTAAAAGAAAAGCCCATTTCAAAGTAAAATTAGGAAAAAAAAGTTTGGAATGGAAAAAGATTAAGGGGAAAGGAGATTGGGAAGGGACGGAAAAATAGCCTTTAAATTTACAAAGAGAAAAACAACAGAAAATTAAGAATTAAAAGGCAAAATGTAAAAGAAAGAAATATTAAAAAGGGAAAAGGAGGGATGTGTTGCCCCTCTAAAATTTAATAATTGAACAAAATAAAAAGAGAAAGGGATATGTTAAATTGCCCAGATTTGTAGACGTTAACGGAAATCAGGCTTCTAAAAAGAAATTGGAAGAGCTTCCTTAATTGAAGGAAAAAATGCGAAAAATAACGTATTAAAATTAAAAATTAAAACAACTGCAGGTATTGGGAAAAAAATTTAAGTCAAAAAGGAATTTACTGGAAAACCAAAATTTGCAAAGGTTAAAGTTTTCCTTGGGAAGGCCTTAACCCCCAAAATAAGAAAGGTAAAAAAGAATAATTAAAACAAAGAAGAACAAGGTTCACTTAATTTAAACAAGAAAAAGAAATAATAATGTTCCAAAGTTTCAAACCAAAAAAGGAAAAAATTGCTTTAAAAGCATTATAAACAACACAGGGCTGGTTTGAAAAACTTGGGATTTGGAAAGGGAAAGGAAAAAAGAAATACCTTTTGGAAAATTTGTGGGTGCTTAACCCAACTATTATGAAAATATCGGAAGAAAAGGGTTTTTAAAAAGAAAAAGCTAAAAAAGTAAGAGGGAAGAAAAAAAAATGGAAAAAGAAAAACGAAAAGATAGTGTAGCCACACAACTTTAAAGGCATGGAAAAGGAATTTAAGTTGTGGAATAAATTAGAAGCAGAAAAATTAATAAAAAGAGGAATAGAAAGGTAGGGATAAAGTTAGCTTTGGGAAAAAATAGGAAAATGAAGGGACTGTTTGGAATTTTGGGGAAAGTCAGGTTTTCAAAAAGAAAAAAAGGAAGGTAACCAATTCAACTAATTCCAAAGAATGAAAAACCAATGTGGAAAAAAAATTGTATTAAACCAGAATTAAAAACAATGAGGGTAGGTTTTAAACTTTAACTAAGTTAATTGTGGAAAAATTTCTAAAACATTTTCGGGAAATGTTAAGGTGTTTTGGGAAATCCTTGGGCCAACTTTAATTAATAAAATCTTTGGTAAAATTAAACATAAATTTAAGGAAACCAACCGGACAACGTGTATTTAGGCTTGGAATTTTAAGGAACTTTGTGGCCCCTTAAGAATAAAATAATAATATGCAAATTTAAAAAAACCCAATGAGAAAATAAGGGTCTTAAACTATAAATCAATAAACAAAAATGCTTTTTTGGAAAATATTTTCAACTTAATGTTGAAGTTTAAAGGTATATTGGAAAACTTTAAGCAAATAACATTTTTAAAATCGGTATTCGCAGGGAAAAACCCTTTACATTAATTAAAATACGGAGAAATGGGTTTAAAATTTATAAAAAAAAAGAAAGAAAAGAAACCTAATTTTCAAGTAAAGCTGGCAATAATTTGAAAGAAAACCAAAATAAAAAAAAGAAAAACTTTGTTACATCATTTAATTTGTACAATTCTCCAAAAGCTTTATCTATACAAAACAACAGACGTACGTTAAAGTCTGGCCGCGATAACAAATAATAAGGTATCAAAGATCGCAAATAAACAACCATGACATGAAAATCCGAAATAATTTCATCAGAAAACAGCTTGAAATATTAAAGACAAACCTGATAGGTCGCGACCATCTGCAAAACTGCTTGGAAACCCAACCCAAAGGTAGTGGGAAAAGGTTATTTAACACCCACCGGTGCTAAGACAGTTCAGTTTCCACTTAAAGCAGGTTGAATCCACATCACTCTTAACCAGAAATCTACGCGTCAAATAAATAAAGTTTGTAATATAGTGAAAATAGTGCTGCATAAAAAAATTGTGTTAAGAATATATGAAAAGTTTTTGCCGTTGTTTTTAAGAAAACGTGAGTAGAAATTGGTTAATAAATTTAAATTAAATATTTTGTAATGATATAGGGCTTCTAATCTGCGAATATAAAATTTTTTAATTCTAATCCATGGTCCTAAGGGAACAATTCTATCGGCGTCTGGACTATTTCTGATTCACTTATAAAACAATTCTAATCCACGTAGAAAAAAAATATTTATGGTTCTAATCTACGTCGAAAAGAATTCTAATTTGCGTCGAAAACAATTCTAATTTTAATTCTGGTATAATTACGGGACAATTCTAATACGCTGCTAATTTATGATCCGAAGTCTGGAATTTCAAGTGGTATTTAAGGGAAGAGATTCAAAACACATACAGAGAAATATCAAACAAAGCACGAGGTGATTTTTTGAAAGCAAAGGGTAACTGTACTGAAATATTGGTTCAACAAAGCAGAGCATTGGTATTCGATTGAAGACAACAAGGGGGTGTTAATCCACAACACGAAACAAAGCAGGTCAGATCTATTTAATTTTAAGGAATCTTTTCAATTTAAATTTTGATACTGAATTTATTCAATTTATCCAAAACTTGTAAAGAGTCAACAAGGAACATTGCATACGTTTAAACTTGCGTAATAAATCATAAAGAGGTCTCGAACGTTTCAGATTTTTTTGTAAAGATGTTGTTTTTGGTGACTTTATATTGAATTAAAAATATATAAATTTTGGGATAAATAATCCATATGATATTTAAAACACCCCAGGACAAATATAAGTAGCTTCTGCAACTTCAAACCAGCTACTATTAAAACAGTTGATGCAACGATTAAATACATTAAATCCAACACCAGTGGAGCTGATGGTAGCATAGTAAGATGCTTATCCTCATCTCTCCATACTGTATCGACACAATAACTCATATTGTTAACACGTCATTACAACTTGGCATATTTCCTACTGCCTGGAAACAATCGATAATCACGCCAGTGACGAAAAAGTCAATTGCAACAACTTACTCAGAACTGCTGCCCATTAGCTTACTCCCTATATTATCAAAAGTTATTGAACATATAGTACACACTCAGTTGCTTGAACATATGAACAGTTACAGATTTACTCTCATCTTATCAATCAGGATTCAAAAGTGGACATGGCACAGCTACTGCTTTAACTAAAATAATAAATGATATAACTTCTTCTATAAATAAATCTGAAGTCACATACCTAGTATTTCTTGACTTCAGCAAAGCTTTTGACGTTATAGTGCATAATCTTTTTCTTGCCAAACTCTCTTACTACGGATGTAATGACATTGTTCTAAACTGGTTCAAAAATTATCTTTGGGAAAGGTATCATTCGGTAAGAATTGAAAAAAAATATTCCCAACCCCTGAAGGTGAAACAGGGAGTACCTCAAGGAAGCATACTCGGCCCGCTACTCTTTGCCATTTTCACATCGGATTTACCTCAAACTCTTTTCACAGCTTGCTATTATCATACGTACGCTGATGATGTGCTGTTATATGTATATATATATATATATATATATATATATATATATATATATATATATCCAGTGATTACTCTGCGACCAACAACATAATAGAACAACTGAACAACAACCTTAGGCGAGTCAGCAAATAGGCACAGGAAAATTGCTTACTTCTAAATGCCAACAAAACAACAGCCCTGTGTATAGGAACACGGCACAGTTTAATCAAATCCAGTGCACTACGAACATCCAACATCGAAGTGAATGATACAGCTATTAACATCAGCAGTAGTGTGAAATATCTAGGTATTATACTGGACTCACAATTAACTTTTGAAAATCATGTGAATAAGAAAATCGCAACATGTTATTACAAAATGAGATCACTTTTTAGGTACAAAGGTTGTCTAAATTCTAATCCCAAATGGAAACTTTGTAATACTCTTGTACTGTGTCATGTGGATTATTGTAGTGTGGTCTATTATAATTTCTTGACAGTTCAGCTACAGCGCAGAATACAAGTGCTGCAGAATCTATGCTTTAGGTTCTCTCAAAGTACAATATAGACAACACATCACTCCCTTCTATAATACACAATCAGTATTAAAATTCAAATACAGGTCCTTATTACACTTAGCTATTTATATATATATATATATATATATATATATATATATTATTCAGAAAACACAAACGCCTTTATATTTATTTGAAAAGATGCAAGCTAGATCGGATGCACACTCTTTAAGTTTGAGGAATAATAGCAACTACACCATCCCTAGACACACCTCTACTAAATTTAAAGGATGTTTCGAGTATATTGCTCCTACTCTAGTAAACATGTATAGGACAGCTTTTAATGCAAAAAATAAATCAAGTCTACGCAAAACACTACATAGCATACTCTTAAGGAAGCAAGCACTAAGCAACAATTTATAAATAAGTTATATGTAATTGTTTCTATTTCTATAGTTTACTTTTTGTCAAGTTATTTTAGTAAATTGGTGGGATTTTAAAACCAGCTCTGCTGAATCTTCAGCATTGGGTTTTACCAATAAATGTTATTTGAATTTGAATATTAATTGATTGAAGCGTGTATTTAAAGAATTTCAAAAATTGTAAATATTATTTCCCTTCATTATATGAATGTTGATTGACTTCATTTTATCAATTCAAACAGGTAATCATAAAGGGTTGAAAGAAAATTGATTATCGTAACGTTGTGCACTCTGTGTAGATTAAAAATGGCCAGCCGTGGCATAATAAAATTAAAAGATTAAATTGAAAGAACACAGAGCGGCGGCATTAAGTAGAACGTTTATTACACCGAGTACGGCGTTATCATATCAATTTTTTAATGGCGCCCGACGTGGCCTCGAATTAAATTAAAGAAATTTGATAATACGACCGTGGGATTTAAAGTAAAATAATTAAATTAAACTAGGGCTATAATTAAACAGTTTTAATTTGAGAAAAATTACGGAAACCAAAAATTCAGAGAAATTTGAACACTAATTAAATTTAGGCAGATTTATTTTAGTATTTAAGAGTTAGTGTAATAATTTCAAAA